>LPNX010506378.1:192431-248756 GCA_001517045.1 Pseudotsuga menziesii
TAGAGGCATAAAATTTAATCAACATCAAATCGTATCATGATCATGTGAGTTGTCTATATATATCAGCAACATATCATAATCATTAGTGAAATCATATCATGATAATCACCATATAGAATCATCATCAGTAGCACATAGACAACGACATGTACCAATCTCACACATATAACTGGATCATCCCAAACCGAACGGTCATCAAAAGAAAGCATCACATAATCTAAGTCTAAGCCACAAATAACCAGTTCATTCATAATTGAATGCCCTCAAAGAATAAGTCATAATTAGATTTATGGTGTAAAATAAAAGTGTATAGTCTATCACAAAAAAGAGGCACTACACATAAACATAAAACTAGTTTTATGTCATTTTACATTTACAAGAATATTTCGAAAATCCTAAAGGATGAACGAGTTGATATCATAAATATGTCAATAGGGATGTCAAAAAATGTGTACAAGGAGATTGTCAAGGAAATGGATATAATTGCATTACACGAGGAGCCATCTCAACAACAACGTGTTTCAAATGTATGAAATCATTGAATTTTTCTATTATGTACATATAATTAACTGATTTGGCATTATTGTTATTATTATTTGTTGCAAAAAATAAAAATAAAATGGGACCCATTCAACACACAAGACTGGAAGACAAGGGAAAAAGGGATTGATAATCAAGTGTGTGAGTAGTTGCGATTTCCTTATAACAACTTAGATTTATTATTGGTTGTGATCTTTATATTTTAATTTTTTTTTACAATGGTCATTCTTCAATGTCTTCAAATAGGTGTTAACATACAAAGTAGAGACATCAAACAAATATATTGGCATTGAATTAAGTAAGGGTTGTGAGTATATGTTGGTGTATCAAAAATTAATAATGGAATTTTTAAGTATCTATGTTGTTTTACTTTCTTAATTTATAATTAATGGAACAACATAAATCCTTTATATTTAATCTATGATTTCTTACGGGTTATAAAACTTATAGGAAACAAAGTATGGATTACAACCAATAGAAAATATATTGAGAGATGGAATGAGACATGGTTTTGAAACAATATATGGTATCTAGGACACAATTCTTTCTATGGTACATTGAGTTTCAATTTAAATTCATGTATATTATATATTTTCATTTTCATTAGTCCTCAACAATGTAGATACAATCAGTACACTTTATTTTTATGTTTACAGATGGAAGCTGAAGAAGAGGAAAATAATCGAGGAAAGCAACAAAGCATTCAGGCAAATAACCCAAGTGATGCAAGTGGATCGAGCACTGATAATAGTTCCAACGAAGAATGATGATCCATATATTTTGGATGTTAATGCAAGCTACTGTATAATTTAAAATAATTATCTACAAAAACAAGACATTTTAAGGAATAATGTATTGGACATAGTGTCCCAATTGAAAGACCGGTTACTAGTCATTGTAACAATTCTGTGCATGTTGACATTATGATTATTGTGGACTTTATGTTGCCTTTGCATTTGGTATGAAAAAGGGTCTCTTATTTGGTATGAAAAAGGGTCTCTTATTGATATATATTAAAATGATGAAATTCATTATATTGAATTCTCTAGTGTTGTTAAACGTTAAAGGTTAAATCACTTACAAATAATATTATAATAGATGCAAAAATTTAGTATATAATAAATTATTCCAAAAATCAAATCCAAACACAATAATAAAATTCAAATGAATATCACTATAAAAAAATATCAATTTCTTATCAATAATATAAGTAAATAAAAAATAATTCAAATATACATATTCCACTGCAATGTTAGTAGTTACGGCTCACAAAACATAATAAAATATGCAGCGATTTATATATGTATGATTGCACCTGCGTGTTTATATCATTACAACACCGGTGTGTTTATGTCCTTTCAGTGCCGGTACATTTAAGAGATAGTTGCATGCCCCAATGTTTTTCTAAAAATTAAGTGTCGGTGCACTACGGTATATCACCACAATGTTAAATTTTAAAAATATAGCAAGCGTCAATGTCCCAACAAACTTTACTAGTGTGTTTTCCTTCAATTGTTGCACTTGTTGTGCCAGTGCTTTGTAATAGTTAAAGTGCATAGGTTCTTTTTAATAGTAATAGAGTACTGATGTTTTTTTAATAGTTCATAAGCACTAGTGCTAGTTTTAACATAAAGCATTGGTTCGTATATTATTATATATCACTGAAGATATTTAATAGGTCGTAAGAATGTGTGTAATGTTATAAAGAACTGGTTTCTTTTAAAATTTTGTTGCGCAAAAATGTTATGTGTAATTTCATGCATTGGTTCTTATTTTTCTTATGTGCATCAGTGCTTTTATTGGTTACAAAATCCCCAATGTGTTAGGTGTGCATTAGCACCAGTGTCATTGATCCAATAAAGCACATAGAAAAAAATAACCTCTGATCACTAATTTTTTTTAGTTATAATTAATTTCTATGTAAAACATCATGAAAAAATCCATTACCATTAATTTTGTGGAGTTGTAGCGAAGGTTTTTTTTATCATTTTGACCAATGTTGTAACACGAACAACCTCTGTCGGATAAATCCCACTACGTGGCCTTTTTCTTATAGTGAACACTCAATGGAAATGATATTTTTGATCTCGTTCTCTATTCTTATTGGCACAAACTCAGTCAATAGAGGTCCACTCTTTGTTGACACCCAAACCACCGTGATCTCCCTGAGTACCGAACCAGATACGTTTTACCCCATCTAGCAACACCTATAGAGTAGATGAAGTCTCACCCAAGATTTTCAAGGGAGAGCTAACGGAACCAAGTTTTCACAGTATGAAGGAGGACCATTTGTCTCTTTATTAACTTAATGCAACATTATTTCACATATATAACCATTCAACATATGCGTTAACAGAATCATATCATCATTTAACAGATCATATCAACATAGCAAAATCGTAGAAAAACATTGATGTTCGAACTGATCTAACAGTATAACATCATTTAAAGAAGAAAAACATCGCATCATTCACATATATATCTCGCAGTTACACATTACATTCATACTTGGATTGCAGAAAACAGGAAAACAGGAAAACAGGAAAAGACAATGATTCTGCTCAACCTCCGTCATGTCATATTAGCCTTCGCAACAAAAATACAAATTCTCCAAAACATCTTATAACACCCTGTTTGCATTAAATGTATATCATGTATATATTGTAATTAAACATGGCGTGGAGCTAGAGGAAAAAGCCCCACCACCGATTTATCATTTAATGTTTCGGCGATTAAAATTGTTGTCGATGGCATTTTGTGCTAGCCGGCACATTATAATTTTTGTCATCTTGTAAATATGCATTTTAATTAAAATACCCAGAACTAGCTATTTCTATGCAACATTAAAAAAGATGGGGGAATTATTTTACTAAGGATAAGAAGGGGGGAATATTTAACCTTTGGGGCCAATGGGGAAAATCCAAATGTCAAAGGGAGAACCCATGAAACAGTCAACTAGCTTTCTTGTCTCATTCACCGAATCATTTAATTCTGCCTGAAATTGGTTGAAGTAGTTATTGCATGGGGATGGGAGGAGTATGGGAAGGAAATTCGAATTTGGGGAAAACCCATTTTTGGGGAAAATCAATTTTGACTTTTGGGGCAAGTAAACACCCAAAAATGCATGCCATTGGGACATACATCCACATTCTTCATTTTTTTGCTCATGCAAGGAAGCTAGGGAGCTGTTTTCACCTCCACGATTTTTCCTGTGGTATCCTCTCCTTCACAATTGGGCTCTTGGGCGTTTCATATTCATCATTCACCCATGTTGGGGTTCTCTCAAGCAGCTATGAATTCTCTGTGTGTGAAATTCATTTTTGAGTTGTTGTGGGTGTGTTTTTCCCTCATGTAGGTAGTCATTTCCTCATTCTCCTGGGTGGTGGATTCGGTTTGGTAATGATATTTGGTTGGGTTTCTTTCCCCAACATTTCTGTTGCATTTCCCCACTGATTTCCAAGCTAAAAATCGTTTTTGAATTCCCCAGCAATTTGGAGGAGAGACCACATTCTCTTGGTTGTGTTTGAATTATTTTTTTGGCCACCTTAGGGCCAAAACGTTCTTGAGAAATCAAATTTCTGTCAGGGGTTGTTCTTACCCTCCTTGGAAACTAATTTTGTGGCTAAACTGTTTTCCTCAACCCAGAAATGGTGTATATTGCTGTGTATGCAATTGGTATTTGGACAGTTTAGGAGTGGAAAGGATTCTGCTTGACAAACCTAGTGTTTTGTAGGAGCCTCATAGACAGAGCTAGAGGAAAAACTCTCTTTTCTACACCCCCTGAATAGCACTAGAAGGGAAGTCATGGCCTAAGGGACTATGCAACAGAGAAGGGAATGATTCCTTGTGTTGGGTGTGTGTGGATGTCTTAGGAGTCAAGCTAGTTCTAGTGTAGGCATCCTTATCTCTTCAGTGAGCCCACTGGCTTAGAAGACAGTGCTTCCATCTCCTGATAACCTGATAAACCCAACTTGTTGGCTTGGTTATGTGTTGTTGTGCCCCCTTGATAGTCTGATAAACCCAAACCTAGCTTTGGCTTGACTGATTTTTCACATATCTTTGGCTATGTGTTATACTACTTAGTTTCCTTATTCCTTACGGGTATCATGCCCAGCTCAGGGGTGGCAGTGTTACTAAGAGATTAAGGAGCACATTGGCCTATGGTTGGGTGCAACATTGCAGTGACATAGCTGGTCGAGGGGCGTCCTTCTTCATAAGATAAGTATTCTTGTGTTTAAATCCATGCAATTAAATTTGATAGTGAATTACAATGAACATGATAAATGCTTGAATGTATGGTCTTTCTTCCGCTATATGGTAATAATGTATGCATGTTTTATTTCAAAGCATTTCAATTTTTATTATTATGTTCATGGGGATAGTTTCCTAGGTATATAGTATTAGGGTAGCATCCTCTTCGTCAGTTGGAGGGTCGGGGACATTACATATCTCTTCATCTTACATATGCAGATCAAACTCAGAAGTATGAGTAAGAAACCCACCTAGAGAAATATCTCCAAGTAGTGCCTAAGTAGTCTGAAAATTAACTGAAGAAGACTTAACACTTGCAATTCTACATCTACTTATAGTCTTACGCCTTTACATCAGTGGTCCAGTTAACCAATCTTTCTAACTACTTCTTAACTGAATCTACAAAATAATGACCATAATCTGCATAATGCGGCCCAAAACTACAAAATATGAAAAAATTACATAAAATATTATAATTCTACTTGCATGTCATTTTCCACCTTGCGCAACATATTTGAACTTATGCAACATCCAAGATGTGGCATAGCTATCTTACCCCAAAACCACTTGCCAACAGGCCCCCGACACAATCTTGTGGCTCACCCTCGAGCCATGTCAGCTGGACATGCTGTATTCACTGATATTATGCTTGAAGTCCTTGTACTGTTGAATGATCTCCTTAACTTGTTGTTTGAACTTCTCATCTATCTCCTGGCTTCCTATCAAATCATGCACTAGTGGATGCTCAACCATCTTATCAGTAACCTCCTTTTTTCCTTCTTGAACTACATATAGCGCAAAAACTGCCTTAACAAAAAGTTGCACTCCAATGTCTTGGAACTCATCTAACTACATAATGTGCCTCTGTTGACACTCCCTAGCCTTTACAACGCACTATTTTAACTCCTTCAGCTCTGCAAACTTGGTGATCTAAACAATGTTGATGTATTTGTAACTTTAGAATGTATTCACTTATATATCTTATGTATTGTACCTCGATATTTATTCTAGGAAGTGTCTATAATGTATTTGAGTCATGTCATGCCCCAATGTTCCTATCAGGAGGTTCTATAATGTAAGTAATTCATGTCAATTCAATGTGGGTAACCCTCCTATTTTTCAAGGGTTAAAGTCCTCGCAATTCTGGGACACTAGGGTTATTAGACTCTCCTAGAGAAGTTGGCCCTAGTGAGTCATTGTCAAGTCGGGAATTAGTATAAATAGAGAGTGAGCCTCTCTATTTATCACACACTCACTCACACTCAGTTGTAGTGCATAGCTAGGGAAGAAGAAGTTGTTGGGGATAGAAAGAAAGAGCTACTGCTGTCAGGATATCATCTTACTCTTTTTGGGGATTTGCTATTTGGTGTTGATTCTATCTCTGAGGAAGTTGCGAGGTTTTCTCCTTTATGGTTTCCCCGAGGAAAATATTTGTGTTCATTGTATTATGTGTTTGATTGTTGTGTTTGTTATTATCTTAGTTAAGATCCTAAGTTAACTAGCTGAAATGATAAAAGTATAGCATGGTATTAGAGCTAACCTGAGAAGAAGACACTGTGTAGCTGCAGGAACTAGGGATTCCTAATTTTTGGATCTCTCTCCACATATTTTTAGAAAAAGAAGGTTGTACTGACTCTCCTCCCCAGGGCACATCTTTCTATCGAAGCAGAATCTGATTCTAAGCATTTTTCAGTTTTTGACCTGACACTAGTGCCGAAAATTAGGGATTTCCATAGAAGTGGAAATTTTGAGTGAGCCTAGGCTTGGATTGATCTCCTCCTCAAAATTGAAGTTTAGAGATCAAGATCAAAGCTTTTGGTTGGATAGAACTCCAGGAAATTCAAACCCTAATCTGCTCTTGAACCAACACTTCAAAAATTCAGCTCCAAATCCAGATCCGACATCTTGACCTGGTAAGATCTAAATATTTTGTATTTCCATTTAAGGTTCTCAGTTAAGATGTCTCATCATACCAAGATTGATGAAAATATTGAGGGAGATGATAACTTTTGAGCCTAGAAGTATAGGATCTCCCTGGTCCTGGAAGAAAATGAGTTGGGCTCCTACATCAATGAGGAGATTCCAGTTCCAGAGGGAGATGAGGCTAAGGCCTTACACAAGAATAAGTTGGTTATGGATAAGAGGATTATTGCTGATTCAATCAAGGATCACCTCATACGACAAGTGTCCTCCCTAAAGACACCTAAAGCTATGTTTAATGCCCTAACCAAACTGTTGAAGGAAAGAACATACACCGGAAGATGACTTTGAGGAACCAGTTGAAGAATGTGAAAATCCAGAATGCGGAGACCATACAGTCATACTTCACAAGGGTCTCCTAGATTAAAGAACAACTTGAAGCAGTAGATGAAGAAGTGGAGAATGCATAGATTGTAATGACCACCTTGAATGGTCTCCCTAGGACATGGGACTCTTTCATTCAAGGAATTTGTGCCAGAAAGAAGTTAGTCAAGTTTTGCAGACTATGGGAAGAATTCTCTAAAGAATAAGCTCAGATAGTAGCTCGAGAATAAAATATGGCAAGTGAATATCAAGCTCTCACAGTACAATCCAAGAAAACCATATCTAGCCACCACAGAGGTAAGTACTCTCATCAAAGGAATAAAGTTAGAAATCCTAGAGATAAGTCTAAGTTCATTTTCTATACATGTGATGAAAGAGGACACTTTGCTAGAGATTGTCCTAGAAACAAAAGTAGCTCTCACAAGAAGAAGGGAAACAAAAGAAGACATCATGTTCATGCTGCAGAGGATGATGAACCTTCCACAAAGAGAAACAGACAAGACAATGATGATTCTTCAAGTGATGAAGAAGATGTTCTGATTTCTGCTCTCACGGGAACTATCACACATGGCAGCAATGATTGGCTTATAGACAGTGGTTCTTCCAAACATATGACAGGATTCAAGGAATCCTTTGTGAAACTATTTGAACACGAATCACCTCACAAGGTGAAACTTGGAGATGACTACCAGTATCCAATAAAAGGCAGTGGTGAATCCTCATACAAGCTAGACTCTGGAAAGTCTATCAAGATGAAAGATACATTAGAGGAAATTTGGGGTCTAAAATGGGCCTTATAAGAAAACATGCCAACAATAAATTTTGTGAGTTGGAATTTAAGAACCAATAGAATTTCAATAAAATGAGTCAACCATAATGGTTGAATTGACATATTTGTCATAAAAGAAAACTACTTTTTTTGTTCATATTTTCGACATATCTCCCTGTGTTTTTACTCAAATTTTAGGCAAGAGAATTTGTTGGATGTAGAATTTAATTCTGCATCCAATGAGTACCCACATTGAATACTTTTGACAGACTCTGCTACCCCAAAAGCAAGAAATGACTGAAAAAATGTGATGATGATGTCATCATCACATTTTTTCAGGAATTTCTTGTTTTTGGGGTAGAAGGGTCCGTCAAAAGTATGCAGTGTGGGTACTCATTGGATGTGGAATTAAATTATCCATCCAACAAGATCTCCTAGTCGAAATTTGAGTAAAAACACAAGGAGATATGTCGAAAATACGAACAAAAAAAGTAGTTTTTTTCATTCTTCCTCCAAAATTAATAACTATTATTTTATTATTTTAATTATATTTTATTATTTTAACCATTATTTTATAATTTTCCTTAGGAGGCCCATTTTAGACCTCAAATTTCCTATAATGTATTGTTTGTACTTGGACTAAAGAAGAACATCCTCTCCATATCTGCATTGGATGCAAAAGGAATGACGGTTGCATTTGTAGATGGCCAAGTCCTCATGTCGCCAAAGGGAAAGTCTTTCGATGATGCAATAGTGATTGGGGAACAAGAAGGAGGACTATACAAACTAAAGGGCTAACCAAAACAAGCTTCGGTTCATGACTCGGTAGAACCAAATGAGCTTTGGCATAGAAGGATTGAACATGTGCATTATAGAGAGCTGCCACTTGCAAGCAAAGCTGTTGAAGGTCTCCTAGAAATGCAGACAAAACATGAAGGTGTATGCAAAGGATGTAATAAAGGGAAGAACACAAAGAAGACATTTCCAAGTAGTGAGAGCAAGGAAAAAGGAATCTTGGAAATCATCCACTCCGTTGTATGCGGTCCAATGTCATCCAATTCACTAAGCAGGTATGTATACTATGTTTCTTTTATTGACGATTTTTCTAGAAAGGAATGGATATACTTTATGAAGAACAAAGATGAAGTATTCAGCAAGTTCAAGGAATTCAAAGCCTTGATTGAGAATCACACAAAAAATAATATCAATACCTTTCGATTAGATAATGGTGTAGAATTCACATCAAATGAATTCAAAGAGCTATCCAAAGAATCGGGGATTAAGAGGGAGTTATCCACTCCATATAATCCACAACAGAATGGGATTGTAGAAAGAAAAAATAGAACGATCATGGAAGTAGCAAGGGCCATGCTTCATGATCAAGATATTCCCATGCATCTATGGGCAGAAGCTTCCAGACCAGCGGTGTATGTACATAACCATACTCCACACAGAGTACTTGAGAACAAGACACCTGAAGAAGTCTTCTCCTGTAAGAAACCAAAAGTCAGCCATCTCAGAATATTCAGCTATCCTATATACATACACATTCCGAAAGAAAAGAGGACGAAGTTAGATCCTTCAGAAAAGAAGGGTATATTTGTGGGATACTCTGAAAGCTCGAAGGCTTATAGAATATACTTCCTAGGGTTCAAGAATATTGACATCAGCAGAGATGTAATGATTTAACAAAGATTCAGCCTACATCAAATCCAGGAAGAGATTGGCTGAAGAACTTGAAGAAACAAGAGAACCCAGGATTCATGATACAACCATGAACGAATAAATTCAAGAAGAAGATCGAGAATTAGAAGCACCCCAAGAACCTGTAGATCCACCTCAGGAGAAGAATCCTCATAAGAGGAAACCTGCTTGGGTATGTGAAATTATCCAAGGTGCAGAAAGATATGGAGCTTCAGAAGAAACACATAGAGGAAGAAAGAGAAGTAGGTCCTACTCCAGTTATGTAGCCTTGCTATGTGACATTATTGATAAAGAACCTTCCAACTATGAAGAAGCGATAGAAAGGAAAGAATGGAAGGAGGCCATGATCGAGGAGTATCAATTGATCATGAAGAATGATGTTTGGGATGTTGTCCCAAGACAAGAACGGAAGTACATTGTAACTTACAAATCGATCTACAAGATCAAGCATGCTGTAGATGGCAGCATAGAGAAATATAAAGCAAGATTTTTGTCTCGTGGTTTCTCCTAGAAAGAAGGAATAGATTATGAAGAAACTTTTGCACCTATATCTAGATACGATCAGTACTTGATCTGGATGCAGTGATGAAATGGAAGATACACCAGATGGATGTCAAGATTGCTTTCTTGAATGGTGTAGTAGAAGAGGAAGTGTATGTGTAGCAGCCACTCGGTTTTGAGACACATGATAGGGAGTCTCATGTGTGTAGATTGAAGAAATCCTTGTACAGTTTGAAATAGGCACCCAAGACATGGTACGGCAGAATTGATGGCTTCCTATCCAGTTTTGGCTTTACCAAGAGTAAAGCAAATTCCAACCTTTACTACAAGGTTGAATATGGAAACCTAGTGATACTCCTACTATATATGGATGGTCTATTTGTAACAGGTATGGATGGGTTGATTGCTGATACAAAGAGGAAACTTGCTTCCAAGTTTGAATTGAAAGACTTGGGTATGATGCACTATTTCCTAGGCATGGAGGTGTGAAAAAATGTGGATGGAATCTTCCTTAGATAAGGGAAGTATGCAGTAGAGATTCTGAAGAGATTTGAGATGATGGACTACAAGGCCATAAACATACCTATGACATCGAACCTAAAGCTATTGAGTGGTGCTTCATCAGAAGCAGTTGATTACGATGTATCGTGAGATGATTGGGTCCTTGATGTACCTAACAAACATGAGACCAGATATTTGATTTGATGTGAACACCTTGAGCCAGTTCCTGATAGATCCAAGACATGTTTGCTTGATTGCTTCAAAGCATATTCTAAGGTACCTGAAGGGTAGAGTTGATTATGGGCTCAAGTACGAGGCAAATCAGAAGATTAACTTGGAGGGCTATGTTGATTCAGATTGGGCAGGCAGTGCCATCGATAGGAAGAGTACTTCGGGATGCTACTTTAGTATGGGATCATGTGTGATCTCTTGGTTTAGCAAGAAGCAGTCCTGTGTGGCACTAAGTATAGCTGAAGCGTAATATGTCACATCTTGTTCAGCTAGTTGCAAGGCAATGTGGCTGAGAAAGCTATTGTCTGATTTATTTGATCTCCAGTTGGATACTACTTGTATATATTGCAACAACTAGAGTTGTGTGAATTTGTCAAAGAACCCAGTGTTCCATCACAAGTCAAAGCATATCGAGATCAACTATCACTATATCAGGGATATGGTGCAGAGAGGAGTAGTGAAGCTCCAGTATATTGCGACGGATGAATAGATAGCTGATGTGTTGACAAATCCATTGGCCAGAGTGAAGTTTGAGTAATTCAGGGAGAAGCTTGGTGTTCTCCAACTCGAGGTTCCCTCCAAAGGGAAATGATGAGACCTAGATCCATTCTCACATGGTGAGAGGATTAGGTTTCTTCCATGGTCAGATGTAAGGGCTGAGCCATTCTATCATGGTGAGAGGATTTGGTTCCTTCCATGTCAGATGTGAGTGCTAGAGCCATTCTAACATGGTGAGAGGATTAGGTTCCTTCCATGGTCAGATGTAAGGGCTGAGCCATTCTGTCATGGTTAGAGGATTTGGTTCCTTCCATGTGAGATGTGAGTGCTGAGCCATTTTGATGTGACTATAGAATTGGTTCCTAAATGATCAGATATAAGTGTTGAATGCCATTCTTGGAATGGAGGCACCTAGTTAGTTACTAGGAATCCTCAGTCTGGGACTGAGGACCATTCTGATATGACTGTAGGATGTAGTCTTACATGATCAGATGTGAGTGCATGGCCATTCTAATGTGATCAAGGGATGTGTTCCCACTTGATTAGATATAAGGGCTGATGTCATTCTCTAGGAGAATGGAGGCACCTAGTTAGTTACAAGGAATCCTTAGTCTGGGACTGAGAGCCCTTTCAATGTGATGTTTTCAAACATGGTCGAATTTAAGTGCAGAGCCTTTCTAACAAGATAAGGTCAGATGTAAGTGCAGATCCTTTTGGACAAGATGAGGTCGGATTTAAGTGTAGATCCTTTCTGACAAGATGAGGTCGGATGTAAGTGTAGAGCCTTTCCAACAAGATGAGGTCAGATATAAGTGCTGAGCCATTCTGGCGTGATGTGTTAACACATGGTCAGATGTGAGTGCTGGGCCTTTCTGACAAGATGAGGTCAAATGTGAGTGTTGGGCATGCCTTTCTAATAATATGAGGTCAAATGTAAGAGCTGGGTGGGCCATTCTGACTTAGGGTCAGATATAAGCACTGATGAAGACCTACATGAAGGGTAGGCCTACAACCAGCATGAAAAAGGGCTGGATCTGTAGAACTTCCTATAACGAGAATAATCGATAGATAGCACCATTTTGAGATAGCACTGATGATGATGAAATAGACTTGATTATGATCTAGATCAAGTGATGATCCAGATTTGATGATGATACAGTGATGATGATCCAACAGTCGTGATGATCTAGATCCCATGATGAAGAAGACTTGAAGAAGACTTTAAGATGAAGGTGACCTGAAGATGAAGAATACTTGAAGACAACTATGACTTGAAGATGAAGAATACTTGAAGTTGAAGACAACTTGAAGATGAAGATGATGAGATGATCCAATCAATACAGAGAAGACCATTAGTGCTGAAAATTGTGTCAAAAGAATACCTTCCTAGTTAAGAGGGAGTGTTGATGTATTTGTAACTTTGGAATGTATTCACTTGTATATCTTATATCTTGTATGCTGATGTTTATTCCAGGAAGTGTCTATAATGTATTTGAGTCATGTCATGCCCCGATGTTCCTATCGGGAGGTTCTATAATGTAAACAAGTCATGTCAAGTCAATGTGGGTAACCCTCCTATTGTTCAAGGGTTAAAGTCCACGCAGTTCCAAGGCTCTAGGGTTATTAGACTCTCCTAGAGAAGTCGTCCCTGTGAGTCATTGTCAATTCAAGAATTAGTATAAATAGAGAGTGAGCCTCTCTATTTATCACACACTCATACGCACTCACTCACACTTAGTTGTAGCACATAGCTGAGGAAGAAGAAGTTGATGGGGCTAGAAATAAAGAGGCTACTGCTGTCGAGATATCATCTTATGTTTTTGGGGGATTTGCTATTTGGTGCTGATTCTATCTCTGAGGAAGTTGTGGGGTTTTCTCCTTTATGGTTTCCCTAAGGAAAATATTTGTGTTCATTGTCTTATGTGTTTTATTTTTGTGCTTGTTATTCTCTTAGTTAAGATCCTAATTTAATGCTAGCTTAAATGATCAAAATATAACAAACAACTGGTGGTAGCGCTCTCAGCAAATTATTCAATGTTGTCAGCTACCCTTCTGCTTCCTACAACTGTGTGGCCAGTTGCTCCAATTTCTCATCCTATACTATGCTGCCCCAAAATTGTGTAGTCTCCTTAGTTATCTTCTTTGATTCTTGTTGCATATCCTCAAGCTATGTTGCCACATATTCCATGACACTTTTCCTCTCTACTACTTGTTCAAGTGGTGTGTCTATATGTACTAGTGCATGTAAGTTTGCATTGTCTCTTTGCAAATGTGCAATAAAATCCCAAGCCATGTTGCTTTCTCCATCGCATCCAGTTCCATCGTGGTCTCAAATACATGCTGACAGGAATGAGAAACTGCCTCTTCCTACTGCACTCTGTTATCCTAGAGATGTGTTTTCTTGGCCACTAGTCAATCCTTCTCCTTCTTCAACTCTTCAATCACCATGGAATTCTTCATGATTATGCTCTCTTGTTCCTTCTTCAATTATTCAACCTCTTTCCACACTGCTAAATCTTTCTCCTGTAGTCGCAATAACGGATTGCTGATACTTTGTTCTCTGTCTTCCAACTCTTGATTGGAGACCCTTTGCATATGCACCAAAGTCTCTGCGGACATCCCATTGATGTCGATGGACCAATATTGTAGATGTTGCAGGGAGGAATTGAGATCCTCATTGTTGCTCTTGATCACATGCGGCATAATTTACACATTTCAAATCCACGTCCCAGTGCTAATCGAGCCAAGTTCCTACACATTAGTTGTTTCTGGTACCTTCTTTAGTACTGCATCAACTAACGAGTCAAGTTGATTTTTTACCTCGCTAAATCCTTCTGCCACTTGCTTCTTCATCTCTTCAGTTTCTGCATCTGTTGCAGTTGTAATTCACTTAATGAGTTGGTTCAATTGCTTCTCCATCTCGGGACTCAAAACTCTTACCAAAGGTTTTTTCGCTCTACAACTTGATGCAAGGTTGGGGGCTTAAGTCACCAAGGTGGAAGGATTTACAGCAAACCAACAGTGTAAGAGTGGCTCTATAGGTCAGCTTAGTCGTCCCATGATGGTTCCTTCTCCTCCCCATGGGGAGAGGGACCATGGGAGGAAAGCACCCTCAGAGGAGGGGTCCACAATTCCCACTTTGATCTCAGACATGGAAACATAGAAAGGAAAAGGACTAGCAAATGCACTTGACTCACTCATAGACGAGGAAGGTTCTAGTGGGCTCAAGAAAGAGGAAACGATGAAAAAGGAAACAAGAAGGACAGGAAAGTGCGTCCTGAAATCCATGACAGTGCCAAAGCTTCAAATTAAATAAGAAAGAGTCAGGGAAGACATTCAGTACATGAAATTTTGCACCCTCATAGGCAAGTTTGTTAGGATCTGGCCCATAGAAAAGACCCCGGTCTAGTGGATTAACACCACATGGAAACCCCAAGGGCACTACGACCTTCAGCTAGGAGCAAAAGGATTCTTCACAGTAATCTTGTTTAATGAAGAACATCGAACTCAAATTTTTGAGAATGGTCCATATTTCTATAATTCGGCAGGAATATTCCTAAGGACATGGAAAGAGAGATTCAACCCTGATAAATAAAACCTCATGATTGCCCTAGTGTGGATAAGAATGTACTCTCTCCCAGTGGTGTACTAGAAGGAAGAAATTCTGATGGATATAGGGAATACGATGGGAAACTTCATCAAAGTCTTAGAGAAAACCCGACAATGGAAGTATATCACTTATGCTTGAATCTATATCTACCTCGACATTTCTAGGTATCTACCTGATGGAATCAAGTTATCCTAGGAGGATGAAGAATGGTTCCAAGCAATAGACTATGAACAGATCCTGTTCAAATGCAGAATATGCCATGAGCATGGACACCTATTTTGGGAATGCCCACAAAATAAAAGACCGGGAGGAAAGAAATATCAGAAAAATCAAGATGCTGATGGGTTCATCAAAACCCAAAACAAGAAATGACAAGCAAGAAAAACATCGAAACCAAAGATCAACAAAAGGGTGCAAACTCAGAATAGGTATGAGATCCTCCAAGATGATAAGGCAAGTAACAAAGAAGCCCAACAAACCGACCAGACTAAATATCATGAAGAGAAGGAGATGGATTTAAACATAAAAAGCAGCAGGAGACAGCTAAATCACCTATAGATCAGCACCAAAAGATGCAGCAGGAGACAACCAAGATAGCTAGAGAGGTAACGGATCCAGAGACATAAGATATGGATATAGGATATATGGGCTTAGATGAACTTGAAGCTGCTTGCTCTAACAATATCCCAGCCCATATTCCTCCCCAGCAAGTCTCCTTGCTGGAGAAGAAGATAATCCAGGCTAAAAGCATGAAGTCCTTGGGATTAGTTGTCGAATCACTCAAAGAATCGGATGGGAAAAAGAAAATAAAAAAGAAAAATGGGGAAGGCCAAGTAATGTTCAAAGAATCAAAGCAGTAGGTGCGCAACTGGTGGCTTCAGGGAAGTATCCAACCATAGATGCTGCCCTCTCTCTCTCAACTCAATAAGTTCCCAATGCGAATTACATACTAGAATATTAGAGGCTGCAGTAGCGCTCTGAAAATCCATCTTCTCAGAAGAAGGATTGAAAAATAAAAATATAGAATCATCTTTCTACAAGAAACTAAGTGCTCAGAAGAAGAGCTAAAAACTACAGCCAGGAAAATATGGAAGGGTTGTGAGACATTAGTGACCGATGCCAAAGCTGCAGCTAGATGGATGGGAATCTTATGAAATCCCCAAGAGGTTAACCTCTCAAGCTTTGTAGCAACTCCCTTTTCACTTTCAGTAGATTTCCACATCTTAGGCACCAGAGTCATAGGATTTCTGACCAATGTCTATGGGCCTCCAAGGGCAGAGCAGAAAGTGTCCTTTCTGGACTCGTTTTCTATCATCAAGGAGATCGCCGGTGACAAACCGTGGATCCTTGGTGGATATTTCAACCTGATCAAGAACCTTGAAGAGAAAAAAGGTGGTATACAGAACCTAAACCCTGCAAGCATTCACTTCAATGAACTAATTGCTAATATTGATCTAATAGATGTAAGAACTTATACCGTTATTTTCACGTGGAATAATAAACAAGCTAGAGACAGAGGGATAGCCTATTGGCTTAATCAATTTTTAATCTCTGAATCCATCATGATGGCAGGAGGAGAGTTAAGAGAAGTGGTAATTCCAGCTGCAGGATTGGATCACTGGCCAATCAGCCTTGAATGGGAAAATGTGGGGGTGAACCCACGTAGACTTTTTAAATTTGAAAAGTTATGGTTCCTTTAGATGGATTTCCATGAGAAAATCTGAAATGGTGGGAAGGTTCCCCACCCATCAGGGGTACTCGAATATACCAATTCCAACAAAAACTTAAACTCCTAAAATATAGCATTAAAAAATGGAACATGGAGTCTTTTGGAAACATTTTCCAAGCAAAACAAGATTTAGAATGCAAGATACAAGAGAGCCAAGCTTAGGGGATGAGCATGGGGTTCTCGGAGGAGTTATAGATCCAAGAAAAAATATTGCTCCAGGAATTTAGCCAACGAGAACAACAAGAGGATGTCTATTGGAACCAGAAATCCAAAGTCAAATGGCTCCAAGAGAGAGAATGCAATACCAGCTTCTTTCACAAAGCGATCATTCAACACCACCAAGGGAACCAACTGGATAGATTGAAAATGGAGGATGGAGACATATCCGAAACCCAGGAAGAGATAGAAAACATGTTGAACTCTTATTTCACTAATCTGATGAAGGAGCCAAAAGGAGATAGAGAAGAATTCCAAAGGGAGGTGTTTAGACATATTCCTAATATTATCTTGGATGAACAAAACCACATGCTAGGAAAACCCATTGAGATGGCAAAATTCGAGGCAGCTATCAAGAAAATGGCAAAGGATAAAGCACCGGGTCCGGATGGGTTTACGACAAACTTCTTCCATGCTTATTGGGACTGTTTAAAGTGGGAAATATGGAACTTGGTGGAAGACTCCAGGAGGACCGGGAAAATTCTAAGAGCTCTTAACTCCACTTTATTAATGCTCATCCCCAAAGAAAAAGGAACATAGGACCCAGGGAAACTTAGACCGATTTCTCTATGTAATGTCATCTACAAAATCATCTCCAAGGTCATGGCCAACTGTCTTCGCCCACTGCTTCCCCTCATCATTTCCCCATAATAGGCTAGATTTGTGGAAGGCAGGTAGATCCTAGACGACATTATTCTGGTCCATGAAATGATGCACTTGCTTAAAACCTCAAAGACTCCAGGTATTCTCTTAAAATGGGATCTATCAAAAGCTTATGATAAATTGAATTGGAATTTTTTGGCAGGATGAAAGAGAAAGAACAAGGAAATGGACAGAGATGTAAGAGAAATGTAGTGTAATTGTATATTTTATAAAATGTAGAGGATGATTTACAAAATAGATGCCCCAGTAATCTATACCATAAGTGGGGAAGAGAGGTGACTTTTCAATTCAGCTATTAGTTTATTTACATTAATTAACCTATCTTATAATTAAATTTGGTTTTTGTTACATTTCCTTTCCCTTAAGGAAGCTTTGTCCTCAAATATTATTTAACGACAATGAGTACGTTAACTATCGCAACGTCTCTGATGTGGACATATGTATGGGTTGTTACTGGCAGGTTTTGTCCTTGGTTCTATTTTGATTATGTGTTCATTTTTTCTGTTTGTTGGGAGCGCGATAGATAACTATTGAAACACCTTGCGATGTTTTCAAAGTAGCTCTTGTGTCTCTGGTCATTTGTCCATATCTCCTTCACTTGTTAGAATCTCCATTTCTCGACATTGAGGTATGTACATTGCTGCATCTTTCCAACGTGGCCTTTCTATCTAATGTTATGTAACCAGTTGTGTTGGAGGTGGTTGGAACCCATATAATTTTTATGTTTTCCCGAATGCATGGAATTCAATAAAATGTTCTTGGTGATTTGCAAAGTATGTACCCAAGGTTTGTAACCATTGTATTCCTAATACTACGTTGATTCCCCCTAGTGGTACCGCAAGGAAATATGATTCTAAGTTATATTCTTGCATTTGTAACTTAACCTTGTAACATTTTCTCACATTGTCAATCTTCTTTCCATATGCTACCATAACTTTCATGTTAGGTACTGGATGGATAAATAGGTTAAATACTTTAGAAAGGCTGATGTTAACGAAGTTATGGGTGCTGCCAAAGTCGATGAGAACTGTGACATTATTATTTTTTATATGTCCTTTGATATTCAATGTTTGCGGTTGGGAGATTCCGGTAATAGTGGCTAATGAGATTTGTGGGGAGTCGTCCTCGATTCCTAGGTGGTAGTCTTGTTGGCTATTCAAATTGTTCTCAATTGGTTCATTGACTTATTGCTCTGCTTGACAAGCATATAATTCCTTTTCTAAGAATATATGCTTAGGATCCCATTTGTCTCCACAGAAATTGCATTTTCCTTCTTTTATTCTCTGAGCCTCTAAACTGGGCTTTGTTCCTTCCCTAAGTTGAGGAAATGTATACCTTGGATTTCCTGTGTATCCTGATTGGAGGGGTTTCTTTTTGGAGTCATCTTGGTCGACACTTGTATGAACGGATTTTCTTTCAATAATCCTAGCTTTACATCGTGCTTCCTCCATGGTAGAGATGTTGTGTAACTCTAGTTCATCACAGATGTGTTGGTTTAGACCGTGTATGTAGGTCTGTATTTGTTGGTCATCAGTTAACTCTGGGACTCAAGTTGACAGCGCTTCCCATTCACAGGTGTATTCATCAACACTGTTTTTTTGTTGTAACCTTGTGATTTTGGCAAAGAAGTCTTTTTCTTCAATGCCTTGGAATATTTTGATGAGGTTGTTCCTAAAGCTAACCTAGTTGTAAGAACATATTCTTGCAGTATTCTTCCACCATAAGTACTAGCTGTAAGCGCTTCCTTCTAGATGCATGGAGGCGTATTTAATTTTCTCATCGTCATAATGGATGTTGTGGAGGTCTAGGTATTCCTCGGCTTTGTTATTCCATGCTATGCATTATCGTTCATCCCCATCGTATTTGGGTAACTCGACTTTCACTCATATTTGGTGTCCTTGTGTATATGCATTAGAGGACGACATGTTGAATAGAGGATCTGGCTGCTTCGGAGTTCTTGGAGAATTTGGTTCCAAGTCATTCGAGATTTGTAATTTGTCCAAGATGGTGGTTAAAACTGCTTGATTTTTCTTTTGGTCTTCTTGTAGAGTGAGGAAGCTATTCTCTATTCGTGACGTAATTTGTGTCCACTTAGATGTCAAATTGTCATTGGTTTGTTTGATTTTTATGTGGAGTTCCTCGTGATTCTTGTTAATTTTCTCATTGATTTGATCGAACCAAGTATCCATTGATATGGTGATTGATGGAATCTTCCCAGTGCTGAACATGGACTTATTTTTATTTGCTGTATAATTCCATCCCGCCACAATTAATTTTTTTTTAAATAATTATAATAATAATTTATTATAATATCGTTTTTTGTTTTTTAAATAATGGTAATATTAATAAACAATAATATTTTTTTTTTAATATTATTAATATTAAACTCTATTAAATAATAAATATTATTGATAAACAAGGTATATTTAAATAATATTTATTAAATATCAGCCCACCGTGGATGAACGTGGATGCTGGAGACGGTGATAGAGGCAGAATTGAGATGATAACGAAAGTGATGTAGGTTGGGGCGTGGAAGAAGGGGGGTGGTGGAGAGGGAGTAAGGCGGGAGAAGAAGCTGGTGAAAGGGAGTAGGAGAGCGTAGAGGTGGGTGAAAGGGAGGTGGATGGAGAGCGTGGAGGGAGTAGGCATGTGTGAAGGTGGGCGGATGGTGGAGAATGGGGTGTGGAAGGGAGCAGACAGATGGAGAGCGTGGAGGGAGCATGCATGTGTGGAGGTGGGTGGATGGTGGAGAATGGTGCGTGGAAGGGAGAAAATGAATGGAGAGCATGGAGGGAGAAGGTGCGCGTGGAGGTGGGTGGAGGGTGGATAATGGCGCGTGATGTTGTGTGGATAAGATGATGGAGGATGGAGAGGCCGTGTGGTGTGACAACGTTTCGAGTGATGGTTGAGGAGCATGTGGGCAGAGTAGAAGATATGGGAGTGCAAAGATGGTCGGATGGTGAGAGTGAGGTGCATTGGGAGAAGAAAAAGAATGAAAGGGAAGTGGTGGTGTTGTGTGGAGAGCCGAGAGGCTTTGATACCAATGAAAGAGCAAGAACGAGGAAATGGACAGAGACATAAGAGAAATGTAGTGCAATTGTATATTTTATAAAATGTAGAGGCTGATTTACAAAATAGATGCCACGGTAATTTATACCATAAGTGGGGAAGAGAGGTGACTTTTCAAGTCACCTATTAGTTTATTTACATTAATTAACCTAGCTTATAATTAAATTTGGTTTTTGTTACATGAACTAGGGAATGGACAGAGATGTAAGAGAAATGTAATGTAATTGTATATTTGATAAATGTAAAGGATGATTTACAAAATAGTTGCCTCGGTAATTATACCATAAGTGGGGAAGAGAGGTGACTTTTCAAGTCACCTCTTAGTTTATTTACATTAATTAACCTAGCTTATAATTAAATTTGGTTTTTGTTACACAAGAATTCTCAGAGATTTTGGATTTTCAAAGGATTGGACTAACTGGGTCATGAATATGGTTTCATTGACCTTCTTTTCAATATTGGTCAATGGCTCCCCTTTGACCCCTTTCAATGCTTCCAGAGGAATACGATAGGGGGATCCCCTCTCTCCCTTTCTTTTCATCGTCACAGCTGAAAGACTATGACTACTGCTAAAGAGAAGAAGATATGAGAACAAGATTCGCAGATTATCTCTCACTGCAAGGTGGAACCCCAAACCCACCAATATTTTGTGGATGATAATATTCTCATGGGACCTTCCTCGGTATAGGAGGCCCAAGGCATCAAAGACAGTCTGAAGACATTCCTGGAAGCTAGTGGCTTATAGATCAACAAGGAAAATTCATAGACCTATTTTTTCAATACCCTAAAAATTACCAAAAGGAACATTCTCAGAATCCTGTAGTTTTTGGAAGGTAAGCTCCCATTGAAATATTTGGGAGAACTGCTAGTTGAGTCAACTATTTGACAAATCTCTTGGAAAGAATTGTTGGATAAAATAAAACATAAGCTAAGCCTCTGGACCTTCAGAGCTCTCAATTTTCCAAGTAGACTCACCCTAGTTAAATCAGCTCTTCATGCAATGCCTATTTATCTCTTCTCGGTGATGGCTTCCCTGAAATCGGTTATCAAACAAATCATAAACATCCAGTAGAATTTCCTATGGGGAGGATCAAAAGGTCATAGGAAGTGTCCATTGGTAGATTGGAAAACCATCTGCACTCCAAAGACAATGGGGGGCCTAGGGCTTCGGGATCCTCTGGAAAACAATAAGGTGATGAGTGCTAAAATATGGTGGAGATGGATCAACTACGAAGAAGAACCATGGGACAAACTATGGCACCTGAAATATGCCCCTCTCTGGCCTAAGTAGTCCCTAGTCTATTTTGGAGAAAACACCCTGGGCTCTTGCATTTGGAAATTGGCCCAAGAAAAAAGGGGGCTGGTCCAAAAGCATAGATTCTGGTAAATTTGGGATGGCAAGACTACTAGATTTGCTAGTGATGCATGGAACCAAGAACCAGTTCTCGTCAACAGGGAGAACTCCCTGATTCTCAATTCCTTTTTCCAGAACCATCCTCTAAGCACGGTGGTGGATTTTTGGGATCCTAGAGGCAATGGTTGGCCCTTCAGGACTTGGAAAGACAAGAATTGGTAGCAATCCCAATCCCCATGGGAAAATGTGGACGAATTCCTTGTAGAGCTTAATGCCAAAAAAATCCCCAAGAATGAAGGTATGGACAAACTCAGATGGGAGTACTCCAACATAGGAAATTTAAACTCCAAAGAGTCGTTAGCGCTCATGACAGAGTTCTTTAATCTAGAACCAGAAGCCAAATGGGGGGGAAATTGGGGAGGAGGCTGGTGGCCAAAGGTGGTGGCTTTTAGTTGGCTCGTACTCAAGAACCGTATTCTAACCTAGGATAACATCCAGACCAGGGGAATCAATGGGCCCTCAAGATGTTGCATGTGTGAAGAGAATAACGAAACCATCAATCATCTTCTGGATGAATTCCCAATGGAAGATGCCATATGGGAAAAAGGAGCGGCCATTTAAAAAAAAAATCACTGACACAGAGGAAGGTCAGACGTAACCATTACAGAATGGCCCATGAAGGCATTCAAAAACAAAATTGTAAATAGGCTGTGGGATCTTCTCCTAGGATTTACTGTATGGGAACTATGGAAAACCTGTAACAGTCAAATCTTTGAAGACCGAACTAGGAAAACAAGGGAAATATGGACCCCCATTGAATCCCAACTCAAAGAAACTATCACTCCAATTAAATGGACACATGAAGACTTCACAGTAGAGGTGAATGAAAGAACTATTCTGTATGAAATGGGGATTTTTGAATTACCTGTTAACAACGCATGGTCCAGGATGACGCCAGAATCTGTAAACCACGCCAATTTGTGGCTTCAATCATTGGCTGGATCCTTTAAACTCAATTTTGATGGAGCATCCAAAGGAAACCCTGGTCTAGTAGGCTTCAGAGGTTCCTTAAGGAACTCAACTGGACTCATTCTCATCATGCTTTGGGATCAATAGGTAACAGTACAAATAACATGGTGGAGATTGAGGGCCTAATTAATGTTATTTCCTATGCCCTGCAAATAGAGAATACCCTGCTAGTGGTGGAAGGAGACTCGCAAGTAATTATCAACATCACTCGCAGTCTCCAACATGGAACCACCACCTCCTAGGTTTCAAAGAATTGGGTATGGGAAGGACACCTTTCAGAACTTAAGTGGATTCTTGCAGGTCCTTCAGCCATCCTATCCTCCCATGTAAGAAGATATGGAAACAAGTTGGTAGATATGTTGGAAAACAAAGGAGTGGAGAATCATATATCTTTCCATGCAGAAGAGCTCGACAATAATAGAAATAGTCTGATATGGGAACACTGCAAAAAGTTGGCGTAGGAGGATATGTAGGGTATGACCAATGTGATCAACCGTCAGTGACAGCTCATCCCACAGGAGTTGGTGGAAAACTGTCGATCCAACCCTCCACAAAACATGCCACCCATCATGTCCACTCCAAGCAGCAGGCCCTTCATCATACCGGTGGCAGACTTGGAAAGCTGCAAGATGTCCCAATCACCAGATGGGGCTGAGGAACCACATGCCTAGACATGTGGTAGTAGTACGGTGCATGTGGCCAGCACAGACAACTCACTCGCTAGATAGAATGGTCTTGAAGAGAAGAAGGAGCCTATTAATTCTAAGGGATAATTTGATGGTTGATCAGTGCAAAGAGATTAAGAGCAGATGGCCCTACGGGATCGTTTGTACGAATCCCATGTCAGTTAATCCAAGGATTGGAAATTCCAAATATTTTCGTATCAAAAGGAAATCAATGAATGAGGAGGATGTTGAACTTTTGTAGAGGATGAAATATATGGTGGAGTATGATGGATGGCAGATAAGGAGGGTAGGGTGAAGAGTATGAGTTCGCCATCCGATCCAGTCTAAGGAAAGAAATTCTCCCTATAAATACACCCTAGTGGGATTGTAGGGACACTCATACGGTTTGGTTTCTATTTCTCCTAGTTCAAAACAATATCTTGTACTGTGTTATCATGTCCCAACATTGGAGATTCCAAAGCCATTAGAGGGGAAGTGGTAGAGGGGAGGGAACTAGCAAGGAAATTCCCAGCACAATGGTTGATCTCCCTGCCATCAAGGAAGATCCAAATCCTCTTTCTTTCAACTGAGGTGACCAATATATGGCTGAGAACCCAGTGATCATCAAAGCCTACATTTCCATGAAGGAGCTGGATCTACTTTGGGAGTATGAGACTCTTTAAGGTTTCCCACTGGTGTTAAATCCTTTCTAGACTGTTCGAATCCTACTGGCCTGTGATACCCAGGCCAAGGTGCAGATCACTCATGGAATTAGGGAGGCCCTATCCATCATAAGGAGGGGACAATAGGAGAGTATGGTGAGCTTCAACCTTCTATACCAGATCACAATGGATATTCTTGACAGTATCTAGGATCCTGTCACCACCCCTACCAACATTCCTGCCAACTCTCCTACCAATGTTGCTGCCAACACTCCTCCTCCTTAGCAAGAGGACCATATGTTGTGTTCAAACTTGCCCGCAGGGCATTAAATTTCCTGGATTTTGGGATTAAGGTTGGCTTAGTTTTCTGTTTCTGTCATGCTGCAAGTAGAAGGGGTTTGGTTATCTCTGTTTTGACATAATTGGGACGGGTTGTTGTTTTTGGTTGCAATTTGGCTTCGATGGTATACCTTCTAGTCAACTGTAAGTAGAAGTGGCCTAGTTATCTATGTTTGGCTGTATTTTGGATGGGTTTTGGTTTCTGGTTGTAATTTGGCTTCGTTTATAGGCCGGATAGTTGGCTATAGCTGGAGGACTTTGGGGACAATTTTTTTGAGCCCCACAGTTGTCAGCTTGGTTTGATCTAGTTCACCTAGTAGACTAGGACTATTTGTAACACCATTTTGCATATTAATAGAATGTTTAACTACTAATTAATAATAATAAAAAATTATTCTCCATCCCTAGGGTTGCGCTATTGGTCGCACCCTTCTCCTGTCGCTTGTTTGTCCTTGATTTTTTAAATGATCTCTCTACTTCCGAGTCAGTAGGTGTCTACGACAACTCTTCATCTAAATCATGGTGAGTTTGCTAGTCAGGATTACATACCGGATCAACTGGTGCATCTGCTAGTGGACCCGTTGACACTTCTTCTAAAATGAATGGTACTCTCCATGTTGTAGGCCAATCATAAACAATTGTCTCTAAATCCACATAAGAAAACTTGTAAGGTGTCAGTAACCACTTCTTCTCTGGGTCACGTTGTTCCTACACATGAATGGTGTGTGGTCCGATCGCAAACCAAGAAATCCATTGGAGTTTTGTCACCACCTCCTTAGTCAATCGTGGAATTTTCACTACTGTAGCCTATAGTACTTCCCAATAGATCCATAAATGAAATCCATAGTTCTTAATTCTATCAGCTTCCTTCACCCACCACAGGTTCTAGTAGTGTGATCCCTTGCAAACCTTTGTGGCATCGACATCCATTCCTTGGTAATTGTCTGGATCCATCCAAGCCACAAGTGAAATTAATATATGTATCCAACTATATGCAAATGGCCTCTTCCCCTCCTGAACTACCAATGCATCCTCCATTAACTGGTTCATTAAAATTAGAGACCAGTTCATCTGTACTCCTTTCTCAAACTACTCTGCGCATGCAATAACCCCTGAATTGCATTGATTAGGATGGTACATTATCACTATCTTACTAGCCAAAAATGCATGCCCCACTACAGAAAACCTGATCATTGATGTTGTCAATGCAGTACACCCGTCCATCATGCTGCAAACCATATCGTTGCTTCAGCTTTACCATGAGCCTCCTCTTGTCGTTAACCCTTCTTTAAATACTGTGAGGGGTCTAGCCCATCCTTAGAAATCCCAATGATTTCCGAAATAAGTGCTATCATGACTATGACCGATCGATCTAGCCACAAAATCCTGCCATTGAAGCAAGCCAAGAGCTACTTCCAACATGCATTTTCTTCATTCAACTACCCAAAGTGCGGCATGTTGATCAAACCCAACAGTCCTGCTCTTTCCAAGCCGCATGCCCATTCTTGTGGAGTGCATAATATTGGGTTGCCTCCTACCGCTACCATAGGTAAATAAGGACCCTTCATGATCTTTGTCGATGCAAGCATGTCATGATCATCATATTTCATTCTCATCAGTGCAGGCACGATATCCGCGATGGATGCCATACCCTGTGGAATCGTTTGCATCCACATTGGGTACTTCTGGTTCTTTGTTTCCTTCTTAGGCTTCCTATCGGGTCGTATGGGGGGCACATACCTAGGGATGTCCATGGAGGACACCCATGGGTGGGTTGATAATTCCATAGCCCCTGACATTGATGGACCCGACTACTCATCTACCTCCTCCTATGCCCACGTAGACATTCTAGGTTGCCTCTTGTTTGGTACTAGAGAGTTGGGCAGGTGTGCCCCTCTCTTCTTTTTCGGAACAAAAGAGGATCCCACTGACATACTATGAACTTCCTCTTCAATGGTGACTCTGACGGCCAGTGGATCCCTCTCACTAGAAATCTCAACCGTGACTTGCTCACTCTACAACTCGCCCAAATATACTTCTCACTCACCCAATCACTACAACTCAACTCAATGCAACACAACACAACTATCTGCAACAAGTCTACAACTTTGTCAATATTCAATCTTGCATAATGGTGAATTTCGACCACATTTGACCCCCTTTTTATAGCACCAAGCCAATGCACCTCCATCATGAACAAATTCACTTTAATAATTTCAACAAAATCATGCATTACTCACCTAAATCCATCGACAATCATGTCAATCCAACAGTCGAATCGTGCATAAATAAATGTTGCTTCAAAAAGTGTCATCAGTTAACTGATTTAACTGTCTACATTTATTACTGATTTGACTATGTCGCATCCCTATGGATGTCACGACATGGATTCCTAATTGTGATAGCATCTCCTCTACTTGCACATCTACTTCCTCCAGGTGCGCCATTCTCCTAACTATGCAAAAACAAAAAGATTCTTTTTTTTTCATCGTGCACTGCCTCATGCATTGCATGGTTCTGGGCCGGTCTTATAGGGCTTCATCCTGCTACCATTCACTAAATTTGGAAGCATCGCTCCATCTAACTGCTGCAGTTGTACTACACCCCCTGAATTAATCGAATTAATGAGATATGGACCTAGCCAATGCATCTATAAATTACCGGAATTTTTCGTGAACTTGTTGTCATACATAAGGACTAGGTCTCCTTGTTGAAACTATCCATTCTTAATATGTCAATCATGCCAAGTTTTTTGTCGATCCTTCTCAATGTGCTGGTGAAAACCTGCGACAAAGCAGTCTTCCTTGAGTTGTACCTATTGGTCCCCATTTTGTCACCATTATTGGATTCAATACTTCACATGTTAACACATGTTTTGTTACCTTTTAGTGTCTTTTGCACCATGCAGCTCACTATTTAAGCCTCATGTATGAATAAATTCAAGGTTTATATCAATTTTGTTTATTATCATCATTTTATGGTTTCAATGATTAAATTGGCATGATATGGAGCGCATTCACTATATTAATTAATGTGTATTATTGTTTGCAGGTTATATAGTCTTTTAGGTAGGCTAACAAGCAGACACACGTTCAACTAGATATATGGAGAGCGTACCATCTTGTTGTCCAGATCACCAAATAGACCGTGCATTGTTGGTAGCATATTTCTGTGCGTTAAAGGCATGGGAAAAAGGCTAGGGACTATCATCACCACACACCACCATCTCAGTATCAGTCTCCTTTCGGAAGAACTTCCCATCTCATGTCCCTGCATGACACCTTAATGTCTGCTCTGATTTGGATTGAAGTCATAAGCCACATCACATGCCAGAGGGAAACTGATTTGCAAGAGAAGAGGAGTTGTTAGTCGTTAGTTGTTAATGCACTTATTTGACATAATCACTACCTTATCATGAAGAGCATTTGACCACTAAAGGTGAATCACACCTGTATGGCCTTCCCCTGTCCCTCTGCAGACTCTTTAGACCCCTTGGACCATTTTTTTTTCTTTGATGTTTCCTTGAACATCCCCATAAACATGTGAAAATTCATGTACAAGACTTTTAAACCCCTAATCACATATATACGCAGGTTTGACCCCTAAAACAGTGTACATCGAGATGTGTGCAAAATCCAAATCCTTTTGGAGTTTTCCTTGACATGGATCCAACTCACTTGACTCATGGCTTTCTATATGACTTAAGATTTCTCGGATTTTACCTTTCATTACCCCTTTGAAAAGATATATAAGGAACTCTTTGATACATTGAAGGCATATGAGAGAATTGAGAGAAAAGAAAATATAGTCCATTGTTGCTGGAACTTGTGCTTGAGTCCACATCCCTTTGTCCCTTGGAGCACTTTTGTGTTCTCTCCAAGCTTGCCTTTTGCTTGTGAGCTTGCTATCAAGAGATGGAGGATTGAGGTGGTGGAGGCCCAAGTGGGGGATTCAGTTTCTCCAATTCGCAGACGTACCGACAGAGGTTGTATCCATTGTAATCTCTGATTTTATATTAATACAAATATCTTTTCCTATCCAATAATGTATGTTTGAATGAATATTTTATCCATGGATGATTTCAAATGCTTATACATTGTTGATTATATATGCTAGAATAGATCTAACACCAATATATATGGTATGCTTGTCTTGTTTACTTGTTGTTGAGGAAGTGATTTATCAATTCAAGGTAAAGT
The DNA here is from genome assembly GCA_001517045.1 of Pseudotsuga menziesii. Taxonomy (NCBI): domain Eukaryota; kingdom Viridiplantae; phylum Streptophyta; class Pinopsida; order Pinales; family Pinaceae; genus Pseudotsuga; species Pseudotsuga menziesii. Next base: position 221,269 of record LPNX010506378.1, read on the forward strand.
TGGAAAGCTCAATGGGGATCTACTTCAACCATCCAGAATAAGGTACGAGGTATGATCCTTTAGTGTTAGATATTTAATTTCTATTGCATATTGGAAAGGATTGATTTCTGGAGTCAAGCTATCTGTTGTGGTACCCCAAGCCATAGGAATTTCTCTCTGTAACAGAATTGGTGACTTTGCTAGGGAGTTCCTAGTAGTTTCCCTTTGTGGGTTTTCTATCGGCATTCAATGACATTGAATTGCTCTTTTTCTCTTGTTTCTGTGTCGGGTTTGGGGGCATGTTTTCCTGGTAGTGTCTGATTGGTGTGAATTTTGTCTCAACTTGTCTGTTTGCCTTTATTTTTATGCACCTTTCTTCCTGTATGCAAGTTTTTAACTCACAGTCACGTATATATGCGGTTTTCACTGCTATTTCCGCATACACACACGAGTTTACTACGAACAGTCGCGTATGCCTATATTTTTTCCTTCTAGAGGAAGATGGATGGTTGCTGGGTGAATTTTGATAATTGCTGAGTCTCCTTTGATACTGCTAGAGTCTATATACACCTCTATTTCTGACCAGAGACGTTTCTTTTTTAGGGTAAATTTTCTTTTTTGAAGAATGTTCTTGTCATTGCATTCTCAATTTTTTGTTTTGGGATTAGTGCATTAGATTTCTTTTACCTTAGTACTTTGCTTGAGTGTGCTTGCAGAGTCTGGGGGCTGTAGAACCATTCTTTTGCTTTAGTATGTCATTTTTATTTTAGAAAATCCAAAAATATTTGTTTATCATCATGCATTGCATCTTGCATTTTGCATAGTACTTGCACTAGATTTGCTTTGGAGTATTAGTCAGGATTTCATATAGGAAAGCTTGCATGTATCATTTGAAGAAAATTGTGCATTTCACGTAGTAGCATACCCTGTTTTTCATGGACACAATGCATTTGCATTGATTGTTAGGTGTGCATTTTGCTTCATGTTGTGCCATAACGCCATTAGTTGCATGGCCATATACCTATTTTGAGTAATAAAGCCAATTAAAATCAACACTTAAGTAAAATGAACTACACTATTTTATTTGATAGGGTTCACCAAGATTAGGTTTTAGGGTCTTGGAATAGTTCATTGTGAGTAAATTCTCCAAGACCACTAAACAACAACATGTATGTGTCTGTCCAGGTGAGTTTGTGAAATTCCTTGGTATAACCAGTGTTTCTCAGGATCCTCTTCTCAAAAGGGAGTTAAGCACGAGGCAATGTGAGCGGCTATTGATTGGGATGACCCCTAGTCATAAGTAAGTAGCACCGGAGATATTTCCAGGATTGTATTCATATCTGGGGGCTCTTTTGAGACTTTCTAGCTTTGCTACCCTGCCCATATGGTCAATCCCGGCTTCGATTGTCTGCCTGAGCATTGATTATATTGAGGTGACCTTAGTGGCCTTACCTAGGATATCGAGGGGGTACTTTGCAAGGGTTATTCTACGGGTGTCCTGGCCAGGTTGGGGTCGGACAGCACAGTCACTTTACGCATTGAAGCTGAGGGCCACAATAATTAGTTACGTACCTCGGCTTGTTGTGTATGGGAGTCTTAAGCCTCTCCTAGGAGAGACATACCTGTTTCATTTGGGAGCTCACTTATCCTACCCTTGATTTCTTGTGGTTGGATTTAGATTTTATTGGTGATTTCTCTATGCACATTCGTTTTCCTAGGGTTTGCGTAGATAGAGAGTCTTTTATATTTTTTGAGTCATTGTGGATTTGGGTGCAGCTCCTCGTCATTCTTGTCATTTAGCAAGACTTCCACCTTCTACATCTCCTCCTCCTTTGGGAGAGAGAAATAGACAGTCCAAGCGGACTACTTCGCACATTGATTCACACACCATGGGAGACCATATAGAAGGTATTCTTGAAACACCTTTTCCCATTCATGTGGAAGATGGGGATTTTACTCCTAACTATGATCCTTCACCTGATTTGACTGAGTTAGGTCCTATGATTTCTGAGATAGGAACTTTTCATGATAGACCTACTTACTCTAGGGTTGATTCCCCATTGACGCATCGCTAGTATGGAATGCTGGAGGATGATGAGACTCATTTTGAACCTGCGAGCACCGGTTATGGTAGTTATGGTATGTCTGGTTTTCCCACACATGATTTGGCATTCCATGTCGAGTCTGAGTTTGAGCCTAACACTATTCCTGGGGGCACTCTCATTCCTTACCATGCAGAGAGGTTTGGGAGCACAAGTCACATTGCACCTTCCATCCTGGTGGTGGAAGCTACATCACATAGTCCTCCTAGGTCTAGGGTTAGTGATGCTATTAGGATACCAGATCCGAGATGAGTGACTATAGGGAATAACACGTACATAATTACACAGGTCCCTTCATCCTCTATCCCTAGTTCTTAGAATGTTCACCCTCCACCTCATTCACGTGGTCCTTCGAGCCAGAATGTTGCTACGAGTCATCTCCGTACTGCGGTTACTCGACCAGTTGTGTCTCAGGTTCATGCACCACCTGTTGTATCGAGAGGTCATTTTTATACTTCTAGAGGTCCTATTACTACTTCCAAAGCATATATTTCTACTTCTGAAATGTATATTCCTACTTCTGAAGCGTATATTCCTACTTACGGAGTGTCTCATGGGACATCTCATGCGATGACTTATGGACCTTATTATGGGACGTAGTATGGATAGGGTTCTTCACCTTATGGGTACGAGTATCAACAACCCGCTTACTCTCCAAATTATGGATTTGTAGCTCCAAATAGTCAAGGTACACCACACTATGGTGCTTCCATGCCACCCTATACGAGTCAAACGGGAGGAGGGCACTATGGAGAAGGCCATGGTGGTTATGGTAATTAGACCTATGTGACTCAGAACTATCAGGGAATAGTCCATCGACCTAATCATCCTAGGCTCCTTTTCCTCGCAACACTGAATCTTCCTGACTTTTTGAGATTGACAAACGACCCTGTAGCTCATGACCTAGCTTGGCCGACTATCCCTACTAAGCTTCCCTCAGATATACCCAAATTTGAGGGAAAACTGGGAGAGGATCTGAGCGAACATGTTACTACCTTTCACCTATGGTTCTCTTCAAATTCCTTACACCAGGACTCAATCCGTTTAAGGTTGTTTCAACGCACCCTTACAGGGCCTGCCGTGAAATGGTATATACAGCTACCTAGGGGAGCATTCACTTTGTTCGATGACCTAGCGATGACTTTTCTTAACCACTTGTAGCTACCAATGCATTATGACGTTGGTACAGAACTCTTGTTGACATTTCAGCAGGATAAATCCACACATATCTCAGATCATATCCAAAAGTGGCATAGATGGAAGAGGTTGATTAAAACCTTTATACCACCAGAATTCCTCCTCGAATGGTTCCTTAAGTCGTTATTGCCATATATAACGAAGGATGTTTCTACATCCGGAGTGCAAAATGAGGAACAAGCCATTTTTAGGGTGTAGGAACTGGATTTGATTTATGCTCAACCCGGTTTGTTATATGAGATTATTCCCAACGCTTAGCATTCTAGTTTCAACCCAAAAGTTAAACCTAGACCACATGCCGATGGCATTGTTGGTTGTGCGAGTGCTAAACCTACAGATTCAGTTTCAAAACAAATTAGTCAATTGTCAATCATCCAATCTGCTTTGGGACAAGCCACGGCTTCGTCTCAACCCACCCAAATGACAAGTGTGCTTTCAGTGCAATCGTCGAATCAGAAGGGTAACCAACAACCCGTACTGAATAAAAAGAAGGGTAAGAATAATCGTAAGGGTGGGAATATGAACGAGAATGCTAATAATGGCAAGAACGCCTGTGATGCTCGGGGGGACAAGAAAACTAAATGTAAGGTTAAATTTCCTTGCAAGTTGTGTAAGGAGGATCACCTCACTTACTTGTGCCCTCGTATCGATGAAGCCTTGATATTTTTAGCACAGGGCCTAGCTATGCTAGCTAACCCTTTACTTCATAATCAAAATATGAACTTGAGGACCCATGATCAGTCTGGTGTTCATCAAGATCCATCGGAGGGTAGTGGTCGTGGTTGCATTAACATGGTATGTGCTCTAAAAGTTGTGACCCGTACGAAGGACTATGGTTCGTCAGAACCCAACCCAAGAAAGGAACCTGATCCACCAGGGACTCCTTTGCATATTGAAAAACTTGTGGATAAACCTAAAGCTGCACCTTGCATTCCTAAGGGAGTTTTTAAGCTTTCAGGGCACAATCCTAATGCCTGAGCTGCCCAGAACTATTCTGTTGTTGAGGATTTGGGCCACACTCCTTGTGCGATGTCTGCACTAGAAGTACTTCAGAGTTGTCCTTCGCAAAGGAAGGCTTTGCTTTCTGCCCTTGGTGTGAATGATGATATTTCTTCCTCCATGATTAAATTTGAAACCGCAGGACTTCATCCTCGCTTGCCTTACTATGTGTCTCTTTTGATTCACGTAGAATGTCTTAACATGACCGTCAAGCGCACTGTGATTGACGAAGGCACTGCTGCTTCTGTGATGTCTTTATCATGTTGGAACGGCTTAGGTTTAAGTCTGTGACCATGTTAACTACGTTTGATGGGAGATCATTTAGGCCGCATGGGATTCTCCCTTCCCTTAAGGTCCATTTGGGAGGGAAGACTATTGCGATAGAGGTCGAGGTGGTTCATGTGCCCCTTGACTACAATCTCTTGCTGGGTAGGAATTGGATGTATAGTATGCAAGCCGTAGCTTCTTCCCTATTTCATGTTGTATGCTTTCCATTTAATGGGAATATAGTTATGATTGATCAAACGTCATTCAAGAATCCATCAGTTACCGCATCTTCAAGATCTTCGATCCCGGTCGTAGAGCACTCTCAACTGGCAACTGGGAGTGTGGGTGTAGGCATGTATCCATCCCTCATGGGAAGTTTTAGTTGTCTTGCACCTATCCTTATGATAGGATCTAGTTCCGATGAGGCTTCGACATATATAAGATCGGTGTCTTTTCGCATGAGTCATATGGAAGATGCTTGGATTCTTCCTACATTGAATACTTCAAGTGAGCCCATCATGATGGACGTGTTGTTTCCTGCAACTATGGTAGCTTATCAAGCTAATCTTGAGTGTGTTGCAGAGCCTAGTCCTTCCTCTTCATGGATGGAGGAGGAGGACCTGTATGTGCTTCCTGCATGGGAAGTAGAGTCTTCTCACATGCACAATTACCTTGATAGTGTTTTTCCTTCAGACAAAGCGATTATTGAGGCCATGTCAGGATTTGAGCCACCATGGGAAGAGCTCCATCATAGATCTTACTTTCTTCCTGAGCTTGACCGCTTGGAGCGTGAAGACTTTAGGGAGGTTCTTAGTGAGAGAATTGGTAGTCCCATGGTTCCATTAAGCTCTCCTAGTCTGATGGCTGATGGAAACATGGAAAATATATCTTCAATGATTCCTATCAATATCTCTCATGATCCTAACAGGATAGAGAATGTCTATATTGGGGCAGAATGTTCCCCTGCTGAGATTCAAGAATACACCGAGCTATTTAAAGAATTTCGTGATATATTTGCTTAGTCTTACGATGAAATTCCAGGTATCAACCCTCACATTGTTGAACACGAGATTAAGACTTATCCCAACGCTAAGCCTATTCGACAACGTTTGTGTGCGGTGAATCCTAGGAAAGCACCCGCGATTAAGGCAGAGATAGAGAAACTGTTGAAAGCCAATTTTATCTATCACGTTTCCTTGACGGAGTGGGTTTCAAACCCCATTCCGATTGACAAGAAGTAGGGAGTGATCTGCATATGTACTAATTTCTATGATTTGAATCGTGCATGTCCTAAGGACAATTTCCTCACACCATTTATTGATCAAATTTTGGATGAGTGTGCGGGTAGCGAGGTTTTTTCCTTTATGGACGGCTTTTCTGAATATAATCAGATGCAAATTAAACCTGAGGACCAACATAAAACTAGATTTATTTGTCCTTGGGGAACTTGTGCATATAGGAAAATGCCTTTTGGCTTTAAGAACGTAGGAGCTACTTTTCAGTGGGCCATGACCTTAATCTTCCATGATCTCAAATTGATTATCGAAGTATTGTTGGATGACCTTGCTACTCATTCTTGTATGAGAATGCGTCATTCCTATCATTTGAGATTGGTATTCGAAAGGTGCTGACATTATTTGGTCACGTTAAATCCTCACAAGTGCATCTTTTGTGTGAAGTCAGGTCTCTTATTAGGATTCATCATTTCTAAAGAGTGTATAAGAGTTGACCCTTTGAAGGTTGAGGCAATACTTCAGTTGTCTCCCCCAAGGAATATTCATCATCTTCAATGTTTGCAAGGCATGGAAAACTTCTTACGGAGATTCGTTGTCAAATTTGCCAATTTGGCTAGAGGTTTCATGCGTCTTTTGAAGAAGGACACCACCTTTTGTTGGGATGAGTGAGCCTAGGAGTCCTTTGATGCACTCAAGTGAGCCTTAGCATCAGCCCTGGTGATTAGTACCCCAGACTATAGCTGTGATTTTCTAATTTATGTGGTCGCATCCATGGAGACGATTGGTATGGTTTTTGTTCAAGAGGATGAGGAGATCCAAGAGCATGTCATATACTATCTGAGCTGGAATCTTATTGATGTGGAGATTCATTATTCCCATGTTGAGAATCTTGCCTTAGCTATCGTACATGCGGTTCAACAGTTGAGACATTGTATTCTCCTTCGCCAGACCTTGGTTGTAGCCCATGTCAATCCGTTTCAATTCATCCTCACTCGAAGGATGATTGGGGGAAAATATAATAAATGGATTGTCATCCTGCAAGAATTCGACCTTGAGTTTGTTTCGGCAAAATTGAAGAAATTGTTAATTTTTGCAGAACTCATATCAGATTTCCCAAGCGAGGTCGAGGAGTTGGTTTGTGAAGATACGTTTATCAATGAGTACATCTTCTTAATCTCAACTTTAGACCCATGGTATGGGGATATCATTATATATTTACAAACATTGAAGGTCCCTACTCACCTCTCATGGGATGAATGATGATGATTATGTCACGTGTCTAAGAATTACCTCATAGTGGATAACATTGTGTACCACCGTGGGGTAGATTCCATTTTACATCGTTGTTTAACTCATGAGGAGGTTGAGGTAGTGCTGAATGATTGCCATGGAGGGGCGTGTGGTGGTCATTTATCTGGGATTTCTACAGCCCAAAAAATCTTAAGAGCGGGTTATTTCTGGCCATCAATCTTTAAGGATTGTGTAGATGCAGTCAAGAGGTGCCACCCTTACCAGGTGTTTACACATAATATGCACTTGAAACCTACCGCGTTACATCCTATCATCACCGCTGGTCCCTTCACTAAGTGGGGGCTTGATTTTATGGATTTCAACTGAGCTTCAGCTGGGGGGCATCATCATATCATAGTGGCTATCGACTACTTCATGAAATGGGATAAGGCTATACCTACAATTAAATCCAACGGTGAGACAGCTGTGCACTTCATATTCAACCAGATTATTACTCCGTTTGGGATTCCGAAAGAGCTTGTCATTGACCATGGATCTCACTTTCAGAATCATATGATGAATGATTTGGCATCAAAGTTAGGGTACAAACAAGAGCATTCCTCCTCTTACTACCCTCAAGCGAATGGACAAGTAGAAGCAGTGAATAAATCACTCAAATCCATTCTCCAATGAACCATCGCACAAAGCAAGAATAATTGGCACATTATGTTATATCCCGCTTTTTGGGTGTTTAGAACCGCTGTTAAGACTGCCATGAGATTTTCTCCATATCAGCTTGTACATGGAGTGGAGTCGATATTGTCGGTTGAGTGCAAGATTCCTTCTTTCAAGCTAGCCATACAGCTCTTACCAGACACTTCACCATTGGAGGAGCATTTGGTCCACCTTGAGCAACTTGATGAGCAGTGTCGAGATGCCTTGGTGGCTCTAGAAGTAAATAAGCATCGCGTAAAGGTCCAGTACGATAAGTCTGTCCGTCCAAGGAGGTTTAGTGAGGGAGACTTTGTCCTTTTGTGGGATCAACCAAAAGAACCCTTGGGGGCAGGAAAGTTTAACCCCATGTGGCATGGTCCTTACGTTGTCAAATGTGTGTTAGAGAAGGGTGCTTATGAGTTAGTGGATTACGAGGGAACAGCCTTGGCAGAGCCTAGAAATGGGATCTATCTCAAAAGGTACTATGCATGATTTTTAGCCAAGGCTGGTTATTATATATTATTGTACAGTTTTGCATAGGCAGGTCTTTTTCTTATAGTGATTGGGTTTGTGATTAGTTTTTGTTTCTTTTGGCATATGTCAATGGAATCTTCCACCTTCATAGGATTCACAGATGGTGTGAGTCGTCACACTCAACACTCAGCCTCTGCTGCTTGGGTGATTTATACTCCTATATGTTAGGTATTCTCTTCATGAGGCATATGCTTATGGCCATCTTCAAACAATGTTGCTGAATATAGTGCCATTATTGAGCTTCTATGGGATGCAAGTTTACATGGCATTCTATCTCTTGAGGTACGTCTTGATTCGGAGTTAGTAGTGTCACAGCTTAATGGTTTGTACCATGTTAGAGATCTGACATTATTAAGAAGATCCTTACGTCTGAGGTTATTAGAACAGTAATTTGACAATATAACATACATACATATTCCAAGAATTAATAATCAAGTTGTTGACTCATATGCTAACTACGTGTTAGATTGGCATTTGTTTCGTACATAATAAACTCATCACAAACACAAATTTTTACACATGTAAATAAATAAACCGATCATCATAAAAAATTTTATATACATCCAAAATGTGGTAATACATAGTGTCATAATACAAAAATGGGGCTCTCGAGCCACCAAAATATAGTACATGGTAATACAAAATGTATCACTCCCAGGTATCTAAGCCTGTGGAGGAGGAGGCGGGTTATGATCATGGAATGTCACTATGGCTCTAGCTAGCCGTTGAAATAATCGCACCCATGCTCGTGGTACACCCACCACCTGGCATTGCATGGCCTCAAGCAAGTCCTCAACTTGCGCCATGGGAACTCTGTGTGTCAGCCTCACAAAGTTGGTATGAATGCTCTGGAGCATCTGCTCCACATCCACACCCGTGATATCGTCTCCTCTTCCCCTCCGTCTATGACGAGGGAATCCTTGAGGCCATCATGGTCCCAAATTTGCATGCATATGGTAGATGTCACTATGTATTTTCACCCAAAAACATGTCTTTTGATTCCATATAATCATAAAACACAAAAAAATTAAATAACTCAAAAATTTAAAGAGAGGGTCGAGATTTGTTACCTATGTCACTGTATGCCGATCCTAGTGGTAGCGACATGTCCAGGTTCCCCTGGAAATCTATCCCCACGTAGGGGTAGTCATCGATGGAAACTATCTATCGTTGCCACCATGGAAAGAAATCAGCTAGATAGGGGTTGGATACCCTACCTCCCCCTAGTCCACACATCGTATCCACCCAACGCCATTGGGACGGATCTTGAACCCTGTGTAGAGGAATGTCAACTCTGGGGCTCAATCCTAGAACATGCTCGAAGAAAAACATGCTTAGTATGCTGCTGAAACCAAAGTTTCACACTCTGCCCATCTTACACTCACTGAGCTGATGTTTCATGTTGCCAAGTAGTGCAGTGATCCAATCATATACCGTGGGTCTCATGCACTCCACTACGCAGAACATTAGAGGCCACAAGGCTTGGTGGAGTGAAGCCAAGCCTTCTATCCTGCCTAGTGTCAGTAGGATGGCCTCTAGGCCCAGTACCTATATGGAGTTAGTTGGGATCTGACTCCCCACCTTCTCCATGTCCGAATAGCAGTACACCGCAATGTACTCATTTATAGTCAGGCCACCTCTGGGCCTGCGAGAACATAGGTTCACTACTTCCCCCTGTAAGGAAAGTCTAGTAATAAAGTATATGTCCTCCACCTCTATGGTGAGGGACATCCCATCTATCTGGAACGACTCTGAATCTGGATCCCAATAGTCCACCAACATCTGCAATAGTCCTGGTTTGGCCCTTAAGCCACCAAGACACCAAAATTTGTAGAGCCCACATGCACGTAGAGCTTGTTGAGCCATTAGATCGGCCCTTACTGCCTCTTCTACATCACCATGTTCACATTCTCTCCATTCTAGGACCATCCTGCACAAAAATTTGAATTTTTCCCATTAGAACACTTGAAAAACCTTAAGCACAGCCGCATATGCGACTATTTGCCAAAAAGCGATGTATGTATGCGACTGTGAGGGAATTTTCCACTTATACCCAGCCCTATATGCGTAAAAACCCTTGATTTTTGCGTGGGCTGCAGCGCCTATTTTGGAATGGCCTAGAAATCCAAAATCACCATGGAATTTGACAAAAATTGCATCAAAATGGAAGAGTAGAGCATGGGTAAGTACCTGGAAAAAATGGTAGTGGATTCCGCTGGATGGATCTCCTGGAATTCGCTATTGAAATTCTGAGCTCAAATGGGTAAAAATTTCAAATGTTTTATAATGTTTTGAATTTTTTACAATTTATAGAAATTTTTCAAATTTTTGAAAATTTTTACCCCCTTTCCTATAGTTTGGACCGTTTCTAATCCTTTTGGACCATTTTTGGACTAATTTATGATGTAGGAGACCTTTTTGAGTGCTGTTTTAGCCGTTGGATTGACCCGTTCGTGCTGATTTCAGGTATGATGTCTAAACTGGCATATAGGTTAGGTTTCATCATCGTTTTCATTTTGCATGACCAATGACCATTTCATTATAGCCTTAGGTACGAACCCACTCTATTATGTCATGGAACCTTCTTACTATTTTAGAAGTGGCATGATATGAGTGGTAGAGCTTGACCTTACATGGGTACCCTAGTTAGCGCCTTATTTGCAATTGGTGCCCATGCTAAAATTTTGTCCCTTAGGGTCTGGGAGTCCATTGTATAGTATTGCCATGACATTTCGTAAGAGCCTCATACTCCTCTTGATCTTTTGTTGGCCTATTTCCCTCAGGAATCCCTTATGTCAAGTTGTAATTGCATTATCATGAGCTTTTCCTGCCTTATTGAGCCTTACACCGGCTTCCCTGATATTGAGTATCAGCCATATAGCCCAATATTGTCTCATGTCTAGCCATGCAGAGCCCTTTTATATATCCTTTGCAGCTTGATTCCCTATTTTTATCGAGAGGGGATTTTCCCCTGAGTGTCGCTATCCTACACATGTATCCTTGCATTGAGCATAGGTATGTTCCACTGCTTGGAACTAGTTTGTTTTCCCCTATGACACTCGTCCCCTCCTAGTCTGTAACTATAAAGCAGTTTTATTCTTTTTCAAGCTTTTTAAATATTTGAAAAAGTCCCCCCCAAAAAAAATCAAAAAATCAAAAAGTAGGACAAGGAAAGATGTTATATTTTGGTAGCTGTCGATTCATGTCGCCTTCGAACAGAGCACTGTACATCACATCCATTGGTTGGGTTTTTAGTTTGACTTTAGGAGTTGTACTCATTTATCTAAGTTTATCTCCACCAACTGGTTAAGCTTCCAGTCCCCATGGAGCCTCTGTTAATGCCTCCTGTGTCACAGAGATGTCCCAGTTTTGTATATCGATTCTATGCTGCCTTTATTTAAGTCACCATATGCCATTATGCTCTTGTTCGAAGGAAGTTGAAACCTAAGTCAGCCATTCCTCGGTTATCTTGACTTTGCATGTCAACCATTCCCGGTACAGTTACTGGTTCGTGCACCTTATGATCTATTCCTTCCACATTATACAGCTTTGTTGAGTACCTCATGTTGGATGATGGGGGATACCTTAATGCCCTCCTTCCTGTGGATTTCATCCCATCAACTTCAGATCATTTATTTTGGGATTGGAATCTAGAGTCATTTTGAGTGCCTTGAGACTTGCAGTCATTAGTGGCAGGTTCTCTTGCCATCGACAGTTTTTGGGAATACATCAATGTCCCCTGGTCGATGGATCCTCTCAAGTCTTCAACCTCAACACATCTATTCACACTTGTTAGTTTGCACTCTAGTACCTTGATTCCCATTTTCATTATCGATGGGTGATCTCGTGTCTATTAATGGTATACATCAATGACCAGTAATCAGACGATGGACTACTATGTTTGACCTCGACACCTCTATTCACATAGTAGGACACGTACACGTAGCAGTTTGTGTAGAAAACCTTCCAAATTGGTGGCATCTCTTATATGCTACCTTCTTGATCGTGCCAGTGCTCATGAGATTTCAGCTCTCGTGACTTGATTCCAGTATATGTCAGACATTTCCAGCTATTATGGAGATCTTGATCCATTATATATCTTCAGCCATTATGGAGATCATGATCCTTTGTATATCATCATCGTGGAGATTCTGATCTATGTATAATTTACATGGCGATGACCACTTATGTGATATTTTGTATCATGCCTATTCATGGCCATTGCACTCTTATGTATCTGGGACTACTAGATGTAGTTGCAGTTCTGTGCAGAGTTGTATCATTGTACTATGCTGATTGGGTGGCTAGTATTCCATTTGGTATCCTTCATCACTCCACTTCTAGGATGGACTTATAATGTATTTCGGCCATCATATGACCCCTTTGACCTCACACATTAGGGGGCATCTGTTATAGCTGAATTTACCACTCCAGGTGAATCACACTTGTATGGCCTTCCCTTGTCCCTCTGTAGACTCTTTAGACCCCTTGGACCATTTTTTGTCCTTTGATGTTTCCTTGACCATCCCCATAAACATGTGAAAATTCATGTACGTGACTTTTAAACCCCTAATCGTGTATATACGTGGGTTTGACCCCTAAAACCACGTACATCGGGATGTGTGCAAAATCCAAATCCTTTTGGAGTTTTCCTTGACATGGATCTGACTCACTTGACTCCTAGCCTTCCATATGCCTTGAGATCGCTTGGATTCAACCTTTTATTACCCCCTTTAAAAGCTATATAAGGAACTCTTTGATACATTGAAGGCATATGAGAGAATTGAGAGAAAATAAACTATAGTCCATTGTTGCCAAAACTTGTGCTTGAGTCTGCATCCCTTTGTCCCTTGGAGCACTTTTGTGTTCTCCCCAAGCTTGCCTTTTGCTTGTGAGCTTACTATCGAGAGATGGAGGATTGAGGTGGTGGAGGCCCAAGTGGGGGATTCAGATTCTTTGATTCACAGATGTGCCGACAAAGGTTGTATCCATTGTAATCTCTAATTTTATATTAATACAAATATCTTTTCCTATCCAATAATGTATGTTTGAATGAATATTTTATCCATGGATGATTTCAAATGCTTATACATTGTTGATTATATATGCTAGAATAGATCTAACACCAATATATATAGTATGCTTGTATTGTTTACTTGTTGTTGAGGAAGTGATTTATCAATTCAAGCTAAATTTGGAAAGCTCAACGGGGATCTACTTCAACCATCTGGAATAAGGTACGAGGTCTGATCCTTTAGTGTTAGATACTTAATTTTTATTGCATATTGGAAAGGATTGATTTCTGGAGTCAAGCTATCTGTTGTGGTACCCCAAGCCATAGGAATTTCTCTCCATAACAACTGTCATCACCACGCACCACCATCTCAACATCAACCTCCTTTTGGAAGAACTACCCATCTCATGTCCCTGCATGACACCTTGACGTCTGCTCTAATTTGGATTGAATTCATAAGCCACATCGCGTGCCAGAGGGAACCTTATTTGCGAGAGAAGAGGAGTTGTTAGTCGTTAGTTGTTAATGCACTTATTTGACATAATCGCTGCCTTATCATGAAGAGCATTTGACCACTAAAGGGTCGAATTGCTCGCCCCCATTGAACGATGTATATAAAGACGTTGTCATGCGACTTAGGAATGGCTTCTCGGAGTCTGGAGTCTGATTTTGTGTCTTTTATTTGATTAGTTCAATCTGAAGAACTCTATAATGCTACCCTTTTATTTTAATGAAAGTCATATTGTACCATGTATGATCGTGTGTGATTCGAAGAAGCATAACTCTGTTCACTGGGAGGGTCCCCCAATAAACAGAGTCTTTAAATCTTTGCGTAGGTTTTGTTATTTATTTCCTCTACAATTAGTATAATTTTGTTTATAAGTTGTTTAGTTTTGTTTTTGTAATCATTCATGTTTATTGTATATTTCAGTTTAATATTATGTTGAGCATGTAAGTTCCTTTTTATCATTCAGCAACCGGTTGTGCCTAATATAGTTTTCAAGTTTTCTGCAAAGTCTTTTTAATTCATTTCTTGATTTCTAGATTTAAATTATAGTAAATTTAGTTCTATTTATTTCAATTTTTATCATGAATTTGCTTAAGAATATGTTGTTTTGTTAAAGGATATTTTGAATTATGAAATTAGCTTAGGTTATATTGCTATGCAATTCAGTCATTAAAGTAGGTTTACTTCTTACTTTTACATTGCAGTAGTACATGCATGAGGCAGCTTCCCTTCAATATGGCATTTAGATTTACTATTTATTTAAAGCTTTAGCATTTTCTTCAAACAGACTGTCATACAGACAACCTGTTCCACCCTTTATATAGAGCTTCATTTCCACCTGTTACACAATCGCTAATTCAGCCCTGTGTGTTTTTAATTTGTTTTAAAGCCTATCTTTCTAGTTTTCTGATTCTATCTTAATAGTAGTGGTTAGATAATGTTTATATTTTATTTTAAAGACCTTTAGATAAGATTGTTTAAGACTTCTTGTTAAAACTCATTTCTCCTTCCCCTTTCTTTTTACTTTATGCATAGGAATTATGTTATCTAACTCATTGTATTGATTTGTAATTGAACCTTTGGGTTAAAGTTGTTTCTTTGTATATAAGCTTTGAATTACATGCATTGATAGATTAGGTATTTCTAATATAATTTTTTCTTTTAAGTTATACATTTGTGAAAATTATCTATAAGATAGAACTCAAATCATCTTTGTAAGTTTTTTGTTTGTCCATAAACTATGTCTACCCTCATTTAGTATTTTGTAAATAGGAGTTATTTGTGTATAAACAATCATGTTTACTATTTCCTGTAACTAGACATTTCTTAGTTTGCACATTTTTGTAGAGATCAAACTAGACTTCATCCCATTCAGATTTTATACTTCTTTTGAGAGCCATTTTGATACCTATCCTGCCCCAATTCCTATTATAGTAAATGCTTATCCTCAAAATAATCAAGGAGAGTGGAATTAAGATGATTTAGTTAGTGCATGTATAGTTTCTATTTGGTCATTGTAAATCCTTTTTAATGTAGTCATTCTCTCAGGTAAAAATCAACCTCTCTAGATAGAATAGCTTATTGTCATAACAATGTTTATATCTAGACATTTATACTAATAGTTTGATGTTACCTTTGTTTTCATTAACTTAACTAGATCCTTAGGAGTTCAAATTAATACCTTTCAATCTTTGGCTTATTAAAGTATTACCACGACACTCTCTACTTTCACATGTATTTTGTAGCAACTCTAAGCCTACTAACCCCGATTGATAATTAAATATTAGGTAAATTATTGAAGACAATATTTTTCCCAACATTTTTGGCTCCGTTGCTGGGGGGTTGTTTTGTAAGGTAGAATAGATGTAGGCTGGTAACGGGGGAGCAGTAAGACAAGAGGCAAGAAGTTGCGCATCTATTATAACAAGTGCCCCCACATCTAGTAATAATAGTAGCATAGGATAGAAAAAATTTGTTAATTTTTTATAAAAAAATTATAGGAAACGTAAAAACCCCAACTCACTGAATAGGCATTGAAAACAAAAATACCTATAGGAAGTAGTTTTCATATAAATATAAAGAGATTATACGGAGGGAAATCATAGAAGAAATCCTGTCAGAAGGTCCTGAGGGCCTCATTCGTGACAAATTTCACAAGAAGTAACCATTAAATCTTCCACTAAGTCACAAAAATTTTAGATGAAACAACTTTTTGGAGAAACTAAAATTCACTGATTTTGTCAAATCTTGCCTAGGTGAAAGCTCTCTTTGACATAGTAACCCCTCAAATTGACATATCCATAGTGGCATCCCCTACTCTTTTAAGAACCAATAAAAGAATGAGTGATCAAAGGAATATTTCCCCTAGAAAAGCATGTTGGGTTGCCCCATTCCCACCTCAAAAGAAACCTTCTAGGTACACTCACTCTAGAAACCAAACCTACATAAATAACCAAGAAGAAGAACTAGCAAAAAAAAGCAATGTCTGTCCAGAATGTAAAACTAATGGAATCCCTGACACGTATGTCCATTAAATAAAGTTCCTCCATGCTATATATTCATGGGGCATTATGTTTTTCCCCAAAAGATCAATATGCATCCTACCAAGATAGAGGTAATCATTGGCCTGCTCTCTCCAAAAAGATCTTCCTCCTGATCTTTAGAAAATATTGTGGGTTATCATCACTTGTATATACTTAAATATGTGTATAGCTCTTTGAATAAATAAAGAGTCATTTCTAATCACTTCTTTCTAGAGGACTCTTTTCTATGCTTTCAAGAATAAAATAAATCATCTAACAAATGGTTTTGAAGAAGCATCTATTTCTTTGAACAGCTTATGAGGTACTATCGAAAAAAGAAAGTTCTCTGATAAGACTTTGAAGCTTTCCTTGTATATCGCTTTCAAACCAATTATTTTATGATTTTTGTTATGCTAAGTGTTTTGATTCAGATAAATACATTTCTAATTATTTGAATAGTTGCTCAAAAGACCTATTTTAATTATCATATTCTTCATCATTTTCATACCTAGAGGTTACTAGCTCATCTACACTTGTTATCAAAACTTGATTCTTAACTGTATTTGAGGACACTAAAGGGTAAGTGGAATTGCTGCTTGTGGGGAACATTACCTTTTATAAATAAAATAGACTGAAAGACCCAGGGACACCTTTAAGTTATTCTCTTTTGACATGATCTATAGTTAAGGCCATTTTGTGAAAAAACTTTAACTCATGTGTTTAGCAGGAGTTATCACACTCTAGTACCAATCGACTTCCTATACTTAGAATATTTATACAAGGAAAACCCGCTGGGGTGTTGAACAGGCCTATTGGTAGTGGGTCAACGCTAAGTAATAACTTACAAGGAATTTTTATAAATGCAAGTAAACCCATCTGGGTACTGAACAGTCTCACTAGCAATGGGGCTATGCTTGCATGGTACCAAGATAAACCCACCAGGGTACTAAACAAGACTCTTGGCAGCGGGACAATATCAAGTAAAAAGAGATCCAGTTAATGCACCACCTGGAACATGGTTTAACAGTAAAATGTGTTTACGCCCATTGTTTATGATGTCATTAAAGAATAACTCTAAGATTCCTCTCGATCCGACAAACTGATTTCAATCAATATCTAGGATATATTTATCCTAGCAATGGGACCCATAGCTGTAAACTTCTACAAATTCAAAGGTGAGCTCAATCATTTTTGAGATGACAAGATATCTTTACAATAAGGAACAGGTGACTAGTTTTCCCTACGGTCCTATTCATCACATCATAAATGTTCCATTTATATCTCTATGCTTTTGAGCACTATTATTTTTTTAAATGTATCTATCTGAATCCTTTCACTTTATTTAGTCTTTCTCTCTTTTACAAACTTACAGCAACATGACTGAACTTTCTTAATTATTTTGGAAATTACATAGTTTTCTTGTATAGCTTGAGGACATGCCATATCTTTGGTTTGGGGGAGGGTTAGCTGATTGTCTATCTTCATTTTTACTTATAAAATACTTATTATCATAGGGTAAAGTGTTTGCAGGATAATGCAGATAGCAAAATTCGCCTTAAAATCCTAGATGAATAATCAAGAATGCTAAAGGAATTATTTCATATGAAAAGTTGTATGAGGGATCATATGAAGGGTTGAATGCCGGTGTGAATAAAAGGCCGAATGCTGGGATGGATAAAAAAAAAATTATGATATTTTCGTACTTCTGATTAAGTGTTGGCTTAATTTTATTGGATAAAAAGCCAAGTCATTCCATTAGGGTCACATATTTACGATATTACGACTAATGTCGATTAATGATGGTACGAATTAGATCTAATATGATTTTATTACCCCTAAACGGATATGATACGACCTTCAAATACCTTTTAGTTATCATGACTCTGCCATCTTCATCATTCTCCTTTTATGTTCGCACGCATAAGCTATCAGATAAGTTTCCCTCCTCGTTGAACTAAGGTTATGGTTATGAGTTTGGTTATACACTTGCATTAAGTTACTCGTTCAAGCAAGGTGTGCCATTCTGAAAGCACGGGAAAGGAAATTGAAGTACAAGAAATATATTCCATCCAAATCGGAGGCAGTTGCTGATGCAACTCTTCCTCCTTCCTCATGATATCTTTTACTTTGCACCAATGGGACCTGGTATTCTTCCAGTTTAGAGGAATGTTGGTCCCCATTTTGTCACCAGTTTTGGGTTCAATACTTCGCATATTAACACATGCTTTGTTACTTTTTAGTGTCTTTTGCACCATGCAACTCACTATTCAAGCCTCAAGTATGAATAAATTTAAGGTTTATATCAATTCTGTTTATTATCATCATTTTATGGTTTCAATGATTAAATTGGCATGATATGGAGCACATTATCTATATTAATTCATGTGTATTATTGTTTGCAGGTTATATGGTATTTTAGGTAGGCTAACAAGCAAACACATGTTCAGCTAGATATATGGAGAGCATATCCAGCTTGCTATCCAGATCACCAAACAGACCACGCATTGTTGGTAGCATATTTCTATGCACTAAAGGCACAACAAAATAGCCAGCAATTTTCATCACCAAGCACCACCATTTCAGCATCAGTCTTCTTCTGGAAGACGTGCCCATCTCGTGTCTCTGCATGACACCTTGATGCCGGCTCTAATTTGGATTGAAGTCATAAGCCACATCACGCGCCATAGCGAACCTGATTTGTGAGAGAAGAGGAGTTGTTAGTTGTTAGTTGTTAATGCACTTATTTGACATAATTACTGCCTTATCATGAAGATCAGTTGACCACTAAATGGTCGACTTTCTCTCACCCATTGAACAATGTATATAAAGACATTGTCATGCGACTTAGGAATGGATTCTGGGAGTCTGGAGTCTGAGTTTCTGTATTTTATTTGATCAGTTCAATCTAAAGAAATCTGTAATGCTAACATTTTATTTTAATGAAAGTCATATTGCACTGTGTATGATCGTGTGTGATTAGAAGAAGCATAACTCTGTTCCCTGGGAGGGCCTCCTGACAAACAAAGTCTTTAAATATTTGTGTAGGTTTTGTTATTTCTTTCCTCTGCAATTAGTATAATTTTTTTATAAGTTGTTTAGTTTTGTTTCTATATTTATTCATGTTTCTTGTAGATTTCAGTGTAATATTATTTTGAGCATGTAAGTTCCTTTTTATCAGTCAGCAATCGGTTGTGCCTAATATAGTTTTAAACTTTTATGCAAAGTATTTTTAATTCATTGCTTGATTTCTAGATTTAAATTATAGTAAATTTAGTTCTGTTTATTCCATTTTTTATCATGAATTTTCTTAAGAATATGTTAGTTTGTTAAAGGATATTTTGAATTATGAAATTAACTTAGGTTATATTGCTATGGAATTCAGTCATTAAAGTATTTTTACTTCTTAATTTTACATTGCAGTAGTACATGAATGAGGCAGTTTCCCTTCAATAAAGCATTTAGATTTACTATTTCTTTAAAGTTTTAGCATTTTCTTCAAACAGAATGTCATACAGATAGCCTGTTCCACCCTTTATACAGACCTTCATTTCCACCTGTTATACAGTCGCTCATTCAGCCCTGTGTGTTTTTAATTTGTTTTAAATCCTATCTTTCTAGTTTTCTGATTCTATCTTAATAGTAGTGGTTAGATGATGTTTATATTTTATTTTAAAGACCTTTAGATAAGATTGTTTAAGACTGCTTGTTAAAACTCATTTCTCCTTCCTCTTTCTTTTTACTTTATGCATAGGAATTATGTTATCTAACTCATTGTATTGATTTGTTATTGAACCTTTTGGTTAAACTTGTTTCTTTGTATATAAGCTTTGAATTACATGCATTGATATATTAGGTGTTTATAATACAATTTATTCTTTTAAGTCATACAGTTGTGAAAAGGATCTATAAGATAGAACTCAAATCATCTTTGTAAGTTTTCTGTGTGTCCATAAACTATGTCTACCCTCATATAGTATTTGGTAAATATGACTTATTTATGTATTAACAATCATGTTTACTATTTCCTATAACTGGACGTTTCTTAGTTTACACATTTTTGTAGAGATCAAACTAGACTTAATCCCATTTAGCTTTTATACTTCTTTTGAGAGACATTTTGATAGACTTAATCACAACACTGTTTATATCCATACATTTATAAATAGTTTGATGTTACCTTTGTTTTCATTAACTTAACTAGATCCTTAGGAGTTCAACTTAAGACCTTCCAATATTTGGCTTATTAAAGTATTACCATGACACGAGTCTACCTTAGCATATATTTTGTATCAACTGTAAGCCTACTAACTCCGGTTGATAATTAAATATTAGGTAAATTATTCAAGACAATATTTTGCCCAACAATACCAACTATGACAATCATTCTTCTAGTGTTGGTTCATCATCCATTCCTGTCGTTGACTCTATGTGTAAACTTGGAACAATGTACTCCATAGGCATGACTTCCTCTTGCTCATACACCAATTTAAACAGTGTATGTCCTGTCAATCTTTTTCAAGTGGTGTGATATTCCCACAAGACTGTTGGAATATTGAAATCCCTATCATCGCAGTTTGTGTTACATACCTTTGTAAGTGCATGATCCAATACCTTGTTGAATGCCTCCATTGTCCCATTCGCTTGTGGATGATATAGTGTACTCTTCTTATGTTGTATCTAAATCTTCTATGTCAATGTGCTAACTGTGCGATTGATGAAGTGACTCCCCTGGTCGCTCATCAATATCCTTTGGCACCCAAATTGAGTGATATTGTTGTCAAATAGAAACCTCGATGATGTGCAATGGTGTAATCTACAACAAGTGTGGCTTCTTCCCATCTTGTCAAATAATCTGTCGCTATAATTACATACTGTGCACTGGTTCTCTTTCCAAGTGGTTGATTGGTCCCACAAAATCCATGGCCCATTTGTAAAATGGATGCAATGTCACTTGAGGTACCAATGGCATCTCATCCCTCCTTGATGGTTTTCTAGTTATTTGACAGACATTGCAAGTCTGCACATAATCTGTCGAATCATTATGAAGGGTGGGCCACCAAATCCCTACATGGAGCACCTTCCTAGCAGTAGAATGACGAGTCTATAGTGTCCACTAGAAACTCCTGTATGTGCCTCTTTCAATATCTTCTCTTGTTCATTTGGTAGGACACATCGCCGTAAGATCTCATCTGGTCCTAGTTTATAGAGTTGTCCATCGATCAAGTAGAAATCCATGGCCTTGACAACCAATTGCTTCTTCTGATTTGTAGTAAGTTCTTCTGGTGTTGTTCCCATCACCAAAACCTAAATTATTTGGCCATAGTAATCATCAACCATGTCAACTCTAAATAGTTGTGCATCTGGAAACCCATCTTCAATATTTTTTTCGTTCCTCACCTATTTCTATTTTGGATAAATGATCTAGGCCAACATTCAAGTGACCCGGCTTCATAATTATCTCAAAACCAAATTCCTAAAGAGAAGTAGCCAGGGAAATATCTTCCCCCCAACATAGGATTATTGACCAAGTATTTCAAAGCAGAATGAGCCGTGAACATCTTGAAATGATCTCCCAATATGTAATGGTGAAATTTCTATAGAGCATATACCATTTCCAGACCTTCCCTCTTTTCAGTAGTATACACTACAACAAAACCCTGTGATTAGTGTCTCTTTTAGCTTCCTTTTTAGTGTCCACTGTCACTTTTAGTGTATTTTTCATCATTTTTTGGACAAAGTGGATGCTTTTCCATAGGATGGCACTATTAATGGAATTATTTACGTCCATGTTTAAATGTTGGCACTACTTAGAATCCCAATTAACGTCCCAATTAGCGTCCAAATTAGCGCCCCAATTAACATCCCAATTAGAGTCCCAATTAGCGGCCAAAGTAGCGTCTCAATTAGAGTCCCTTTTAAAATTTGGTGCTATTTTGGATGCTAATTAGCATCCCAATTAACGTCCCAATTAGCATCCCAATTAGCCTCCTAATTAACGCCCCAATTAGCATCCAAAAAAGCATCCCAAATAAATGTCATGAATAGCCGTGGGGGATTCACCTTGTTGAGAAATATCGTAACTCAATATTAAGTGCATGCCTTAACCATAATTAGTCAATTAGGCACATATCTCATCTGTGAAGTGGATGTGGGCCCTACCAACATCTAGATGAGGAATATTCTCACCTAGGGGACACAAATTCTACATGCATGACAATAATTATGGATTTTTGGATCCCCATAGCCCAAA
The DNA here is from genome assembly GCA_001517045.1 of Pseudotsuga menziesii. Taxonomy (NCBI): domain Eukaryota; kingdom Viridiplantae; phylum Streptophyta; class Pinopsida; order Pinales; family Pinaceae; genus Pseudotsuga; species Pseudotsuga menziesii. Next base: position 243,820 of record LPNX010506378.1, read on the forward strand.
ATTAATAAAATCAACTAGGAAAGAGTATTTTTAGGGGGAGTCTCAACTCCTAAACCCAGCCCCTTCTCATATGACATTCCAGAATGATGTTGTCATGTTGTGCTATTATTAATTATAATAATAATATAGTAATTTTTGTCCCACTAATTTCCTATCTATATTAAAAATTTTGTCCCGCTAATTTCCTATCTATCATAAAATGGGTTTAAATATCTAAAAACATGTCAAGAGACTTGATTGAATGGGTAAATTTCCTTCTCAATGGTTAACGAGGGAGGATTTGGGTCTTCAAGAAGATCTCGATGTAGACTAGAATAATTATATTGTTGGCCTCAAACATGCAAGTATCATATTGGTAGAGGTGGATGATACATTTGTATGGTATTTGAATTCTGATAGACAAGTCAATGCTAAATCTATTTATGATACTATTTCTAATTCCTCTTCTGATATTGGGGAGAAACAATGGTATAGAAAAATATGGAACTGGAACTTGCCTCTTAAATTAAAGTTTTTTTTGTGGCTTTGTATGGAAAATAGAATATTGACTTACAACAATTTGTTAAGTAGACGGTGGTATGGCTCAAACTATTATATTATGTACCAAGAAGAGGGTGAATTTGTGGAACGTTCGTTTATTCAATGTGTGTTTACAAAACATTCATGGAGGGAGATCACTTCTGACTTACAAATCACACATAACTAGGGATTTATTTATTTGGTTCACAACTTATAAAATTGGGTAACAAATGTTGGAAATATAAATAGCTCCTTGTATTTATATTTTAGCGGGTTTAGAGATATAGGAATGATGCAGTTTTCAATAATAGGAAACAAAATTCTCCTACAATATGTTCAAAATTCATTGGTTTCTTTAAAGAATATAAAAAGAAGGAAAACAGAAAAAGCATAGATCTATTATTGAATCTCTCATTTCCGGTGAAACAACAGTGAGTTACTTTGACAGGGCTTCCCAGCTGGGCCTTTGTGGTGGTGGAATAGTTCTTAAATTACATAGTGTTCATAGTTTCCACCTTTTGATGGGATGTGGTGTCATAACCAACACAAGAGAAAAAATTTGGCATTATTGGGGATTATTGATATTTTCTTCAAATTTTGGAATTGTGATTTTAAATGTTTTGGGAGATTCGAAAGTGATTGTAGTTTGGGAAATAGGGATATCTTATATACATGTGATCATTTTTAGATCACTGGTGTAAAATAATTAAGGATCTAGTTTCTTCTTTTTCTTTACTGCCTCTGTCAAGTTTATTATGGGTGTCATCAACTCGTCTACTGTTGTGGTAGCATAAGAAAAGATAAAATCATACATATACAAAAAATATACTTCAAAATAAAAGCTCTTTCCTGCTGTTGTTGAGTCTTCACTCCATATGAACTACAGAGCTTCCACACATCACTGAATTCCTTCTAGAATTGTTGTTTTCTTAGAAAATATACACTTGAAATCAGAACTTCATCTACACTTCTCCCAAATGTTTCATACCCAAAAATTAGAGATAAGGATTTAACAGATCTTGCACTAACAATATGTTCCGGCTACCTCAATCTGCTCACCTGAAAATTAGAGCTCTAATTCAACACTGAATTTCATTTCCTGGGTGCTTATAAAACTAAAACAAAACTTTATGCTCCCACTGAATTACAAGTCTGTTGCCACTGAATTACAAGTATGTTTCCACCTCAGTAGACTGTTTATAACATGTGGCTTCCTTAGTCTCATGTATATCCTAATTTCAGACCTTAAACTTCAAGCTTCAATCTCCACTAGGGCTGCCTCATACTGATCCTTTTTCACCCAAAAATCAGTGCTCATATTTTATTTTTTTACCCTACAAAATGAGGGTGTTGGCTTCTTATTTATACACATTTTTTCATCATTATTTTGAGCCGACCTGCTATATATATTAAAAATTTGTTTGGGCCAACATATAACTTGGTCAATTTTAATAATAATTAGTGGGACGAATTTCCATATTAATTCATGTTTTGATCTCCTTTTTTACTGGGTCGACATCTGATATATGTTAGGTGAGTGTTTCTTCTTATTCTAGTAAATAACCCCATCAAAATACCAAGGGATTCACCATCATCAATAATTCTATGTTATGAGAAATTCAAAGGGATTCATCAACATATCAAAGACTTCATTGTGAAGGAAATATCAAATTACTTCATTTCAAAGGTTCACGCATTTTTCAATGGCTTAAAGACACCACAGTACAATTGATTTTACAATGACTTCGAGGCCATATTCAAAGGGTAGAATGGAGCAACATCAAGCAATAAAGTGTGTCCAAGTGTTGTCACACTAGTAGAAAATGAGAAATTAATGACTAAAAAAATGACTAAAATCAGGCTATAAATGACTATTTTTGAGTCGGTGACTAATAGCAGCAAATTACCACTATCTTATAGCTAGTCGTATTTCACTAGTCATTAATAGCTTGACTTAGTAGTCACTGATTTAGTCATTGATTTGGTCATTGATAGACAATGATTTAGTCATTGATAGACCATGCTCTAGTCATTGATAGTCAATGATTTAGTCATTGTTTTAGTCATGGATAGTTAATGATTTAGTCATTGATTTAGTCACAGATTTAGTCACAGATTTAGTCATTGATTTAGTCACTGAGTTAATCATTGATTTAGTCGTTGATTTAGCCACTGATTGCAACCATTAATGACCAAATATACGACTAAATAAACTACTAGATGTTAACATATTAATGACTAAGCTAAATACGACTAAGATACGAGAAATTAGCTACTAATAGTCGTATATATGTGAACTTAGTCGTTTTTGTAGTCACAAATTTATGATAGGGCATGGAGGAATCGAACCACCAACCTCCTGCCTATAATTAGGCAGACGCTCTACCATTGAGCTAGCACCCTTTAAGAAGTTGTTATTGCTTGACAATGATGGTATTCAAACAAATTTATGATAAATATCAATCTACAAACTACATAATTATTACTATTACAACTTACCAGTAACTAGTATTTATGAAAGTAGTCATTTACGCAGTGGAGAATTGTAAATAAGAAGGAGCTGCGTTGGATGATTTCACAAATCTCGACGTTTCAATCCCTACTATGGGAAGGGTAAGGAAGCTGCTATGTCTCCATTACACCAATCATAGCAAGCACGCCTCGCTCCAAAGAAAACTGCACTTGGGCTTCATGTGAATCCCTTGGTGAAAATGACATGGTCAAAACATTTCTCTTCAAAAGTTATGCACCCCAGCTTGCCACCTAAGCATTCCATAAGGATTTACGATAAGGGCATATCCTCAAACTCCATAAATCATTACAAAAACAAAATACAGGACTTATCACCAAACTTTGCCACCCGTGCATATATATAGTTGTCATTAATAATCTTAACCAGCTCAGGGAGGTATTTCACAATTAATATTCACCCTTATCCTTTGTAAACTTGCTAGAGAAGCCAATTTTGTTCACCTGCTATCTTGTTTCTCAAAGTCCATTTGCTTTAGCTCGAAACTTGAGGTAGACTTGATTTATGTTCATAACTCATCAATTGACATAATTATGTCTACAAGATTTAATATTTGTATTTTCATTTTTTATTGTAGGATATTTATTATTTAAAATGTCAAAAGCACAAGGAATAGGGAAGCTACCATAAAATGGGAAGTTGAAGAAAGTCCCAACCCTTGGAAAGATGCAGATCCAATGTTGCTCACGGATACAAATCATTTAATTGGATTCCAAGATGACCTTGAGTGCCCAAATACATCTATAGAATGTTCGTCAATGAAGACTTCCATAAGGACCATGATGACTTAGAGGTTTTTTGAAATATCAGAAAGCACATCCTTTACTTGATTGTCGCCAAACCAATAATATTACCATATAACGATGTTGTCAAATCAATATTCAGACACATTAATCTTGGAATGAGATCAGTCATAAGTAGTCATAAGTGAAGGTAGGGTTTCCATAGCTTATTTACAACCCTATTCATTCACAATAATGTTCAAGCTCAAGAAAATTCAAGTGCTATTGAACAAAACATTTCTGGATGAGTACAGAGAAAAGGAATTCAATCTAGTTAAAAAATTGAAAGATTGGTGGACTGAATATAAGGCCTTATTAGAAAAGAATAATTGGATGTATTCTACACAATACTTGAGATACCCATATCTGTTTATGAAAACCATGATTTTTATGTTATATGGCAAGGAGGGATCCTCTCATTTTAAAATAGAATGGAATCTATTGGCGCATCGTGTAGTAGACACATGGCATGATTTCAATTGGGTGAGCATCTTGTCTGTCAATCTACTGTGCTTCACTAGAGCCATTAAAAAGGTATAAGGATACAAAAACTAGAGTTTCTACATGTTATATTACATATTAGATGTAGTTTGTTCCTATAATCCTTTTCCCAAAATGGGATGAGAGTGGAAACCTAGTCTTCTACCTATGCATGTACATTGTTGTGAATTGTGGTCCTCCAACTATAGGTTATATTTCTATAACAAAAATTAAAGCCTTGCAAAAATTAAAAGAGAAATGAAGGGTAACCATACCAGTCATGATAAATTCCAATAAGGCCTCTTTCATATATCACACCAAGTGTATTCTTTTTTGCAATGGTTGGGACAACATTCATAACCCAAACTTTGTCGGATGTAAGTGCTGCTGCAAAGCCACCAAGACCTACATTCATGTCCATAACATTGCGATATCTACTCTCCCCAATATATTTGTTCATTCCTTTGTAGCCTTTCACGTGCTTTCTCCACAACTGTGTATCAGCATTATATGTCTCAGCACTAACACCTGATAATGAACCACTGAGAACTCTAGGAGGAACAGCATTCAGGCGCTTTGGGAACTTCTCCAAAATCCCTCTAGACACATCATTAGCATCACTGACT
>LPNX010506378.1:260582-342438 GCA_001517045.1 Pseudotsuga menziesii
ATGCCAACATTAATTTGGTTTTAATACCTAGTTTTGAGATTAATAACATTTTTCTAAAAAGTATCTAAAGTTATAGTTATTAAAAAACATAAAAATTATTATAAATGAAATACTATCTTCTTATTGTACTATCTATGTATTCCCAATATAAATTATATATCTTTATTTTTAATGAAAATATAGTTACGATGAAAAAAATTATATAATCAAGTTCCTACTTTATTAAATACAATCTTCTTAACATCAAATATTATTTCAAAAATTACTTACAACTACACAATCTCCCTAAAGTCTTTGTAAAATATACCAAAATATACTATTACAAAAAAACTATCACATTCACTTAAAAGAACATTTAAAAAAAATACTTTACATTACTCAATACCAAATAAGTGAGAAATCCCGTTGAAAAGGTTATACAATTATTGTAATGTTCCTTTACCTTATTATGAGAGTCAACATTAGGTTTATTAGTTATAAGTCTATGGATATAGAAAACTATGATAAAGAAGTTGTAAAGTGATTTAACATTGTATTAATTAACAAGTTTTTTTTTCTGCAGGTCTGACCTATTTTCGGGGCTGCAACTTGTGAAAATCACAGGATATCCAATAATAGATTTAATCTTTATGGCCTATTATAGTGCATCTGCAAGTGTAGCATTCCTCTGTTACTGTAAGGGAATTATGATCTAGCCATTTCATCTCCACCACATCCACAATAAAGAAAAAAACATGAATAGAAAAAAAACACAATAGATAATCCAGAAAAACATAGAACAAACCTAAAGGTCTAAACATTGATGCCATTCTGAAGGCAGTGGAGACCCAACGTGAATCTCAATACCAATATTTGTCAATTTCAATTTCTGTCCACCGACACCAATCTCATCACCATGTTTAGAATTTTCTGAATTCCAATTCCATTTACTCTTCTTAGATGTGTCTTCAAGCATCTTCTTAGATTCAGACAAATTAATTGTAAATCTAGTCCTCTTAGCCCAAGTATTCATCACAGTAGGTCCGCGTCAGAATTGAACTGATCCCTCTATAGGTGCCTGAAGGATAAAGAAAGAAAAAAATTCTTTAGGAGCCCAATCCTTTTCAACCAACAATCATATATAACTCAGTGACTGCAACTTGGTGAGACCTCTGGCCCAATCAATTATCATGACCTTTGATTCGTCAAAAATAGAAAGCTAGAGAATTTGTTTTTTTTTTGCGAACCATAAAAGCCCACATAAGGCTAAAAGTTCATGCAATTGCTTTGTTGGATCTCTGAAGATCGAGGTGCATGGCACTAATATTACTAATAGAAGGTAGACAACTTACAAAAATTACACTTCATTGCCAAATTTTCAATTTTCCATGACACAATTAAAATTGACTGACATAAATGACTAATTCATATTATTCTAGCTAGTCATTTTTTATGTCGTGACTAAATTAGTCATTTATTTTAGTCATTTTTAACTCTGTCACTTATTATCTAGTCATATTTGTTAACTGGTGACTAAATTAGTCGTTAATTTTAGTCGTTTATAGTTGAGTCAATCAAAATTGCTCATATTTAGTAGTAAATCACTTGGAAAACCTGTGGTGACTAAAATTTTTAGTCACCTAGTAGCTAATTCCTCATTTTGTACTAGTGTCATGCCACTTCTCATGCACTAGGACCATCTCCAAGGGTTCCAAGACCCCATCAAGCCACCAATAACCATACAAACCACAAATGACCATAGAATGGATCATTTGGCTCATTCATGACATGTCATCAACATTTGTCACTCATTTGTTATTAATGGGTATCATCGATGACAACTAATGCTCAAAAGAAGGATAATTAGGAAGCATTAGTTCTATTAAGCATTCAGTTCTAGATAATCCACCATGAACATGTGAAGTAAGCATGCTAAGTATGTTTGTTAAGGTGCACATGGGAATGTGGATACGACCCAATAAGCATTAGAATCATTATAAACCATAGAAATCCATGCAACTTAAGTTCAAGATTATCAATTGTATGAAAGCGAGATCACTTATTTGATAATAATCTCCAATTTCAGTGACAATTCTATAATCCCTCCTTACAACACCATAGATAAAACAAGTAATGCCTTCTTGTCTTGTATCACCATCCTAATTCCTTTCAAAATTTCATGATGATGTACTAATTATTATAATAATAATTTTGAACATTTCCTCATAAAATCAAGTCATTCCAAGCAAAAAAAAGAAACAAAAAAACTAACATTATCTCTGAAGGTATGGGCCCCATAGTCCAATTATCTTAAAAGCTAAAACACACAATTATAGTAGATATTCATGTGTTTTCTATTATGGATAGGTGCAATCTAAATGATCTACATGCACATGTTTTTCACTGATTTTTCTAGCCAAAATCAAGTAGAAATAGTTGAAATTACACTTTTAAGTTGTTGGAATTGCCTAATGTGAATCCATTTTTACAATCAAAATTACCATTTAAATAATAAAATTGTTATTTCAACAAAAAAAATGCAACACCAAATTCTAGCAAAAATTATCAACGAAGTACAAATCATTTATTGTTTGGCTTACTCTTTTAGATATACCAAAAGATTATACATCACAAAATATAAGGAATATATAGAGGATTATACATGACAAAATATCAAGACCGAAGGATTATAGATCACAAGATAACAAGGGATATACCTAAGGATTATACATAACAAAGGTCCATTCAAGAGTAAGTTGTAAGTTAATTTTATTACAAAATAAATTCATTTATAACTATGGTTTTAATTTTTGTATATTTTTCCTAAATTTAAGTTGTCAACATTTCCAAAAAAATATTGAATTCCAAAACTAGGTTTAAAAAAATATTACTAGGGAATGAATGAGAGGCTCACCGGGTCCATATTTTCTAATGCTTTTCCTTTTTGTACTTCCATTGCATGCCCTCTTCTTACTAAATAAATAGAGATTTTTTCAACCTATAAGAAAGGAAACACGTGTGTAACAATAGATGAAATTAGTCATTATCAATATGGAGGCTCAAACCTGACAAGTTGCAATGCTACAACCTCTCTGGCGGGGAAATTTCACGCATTTGTATCCCCAGTTAATTCAAAATTGACCCATTTATATCCTTAGCTAATTAAAAATTCACCTAACCACAAAAACTGCCAATGAGAAACAAAAAAATAGAAAATCCAAAAACACAAGTGTCGGCAGTGCTCTCTCTAGTCTTCATCCTCAATCTTCCTTTCCTACACCAGTATTTTTTCACCCTATTTCTCTTAAGTCAACTCCCAACTCCATCGATATTGGCATCCATCTGATCTTGGACTCGACCCCAACCATAGAAAATAAAAAATATACTACAACAGCGGCTCCTATATGCAATGTTTTATTCACATTTCATATTGGCCAAGAAGGGCCCCCTTGGAACAGTATGGATTGCAGCTCATCTATAGCGCAAGCTATGTAAGAATCAGGTTGTTTAGACCAACATCAGCGCTTATGTTGGTATGCATATTCATGCCCTTTCTATTTGAACCATTTTAGGCACTTGGGTTCCTATATGTTAATTGGGGTTTAAGGTTTTAAACGTTTGAATGCCTGAATTTTTAACTAAATGACTTTGTTAGCTACACATACAATGGATGATCATAATAGTAATTATTGGAATTATTTTTCTTATCCCACAAAGATGAAAATGTATATTTGTAAGTTTATTTAATATTAGGTCAATGGAAGGATAAGTGGGTTCTTTAAACTTAGTCAGTTGAGTTGCAGAATATTGGTCATTGATATGAAAAGCTTTGGCCAAACTAAAAACTCGCACTTTAAATTGATCAATCCACTCATGCTAGTAATTGTTGGAAGTATTTTTCTATCCGTAGCTTTATTTCATCTTTGATCAATGAGAGGAGAAGTTGTTTCTTTAAGTTTAGTCATTTAAGTTAGAGACTTATGGTCTGTGATATGAAAAGCTTTCACCCAACTGAAAACTCACACTTTAAATTGATCCGCCTACTGAGGAGGAGGCCAGGGAAATGGTTTGAACGTTGTCCAGTTCTATTATAACATAAGCATAAAAAATAATAGTTAAAACTATTATATATGTCTGAACATGCAGAATGCAATAGGTTCATAACGAGCAATCCACTAAGACACAATTATAGTGGAAAAAATACAGCTACACGAGCACAATAGCTAGCAAGAAAAAAAAAGATAAATTCAAAAATTGATTGATCCAAAATCATGGCCCACCTTTTTCCAATCCCAACATCTATTTTAAAGGATAGAAACCATTAGGTTTACTTGTATTGGAGTGGAGGCTACGGTTTTTTTCATATCATACCTTCCCCCTTTGATAGCAATCGTCCCTATTATTTTTAGGTGCAGAAGAGTAATTTCAGACCGAAGTCCAGTGAATTTGTTTCTGGTATAATAAAACTGATACCACCACATGTCAATGAGTTCCAAAGACAAATGTCTCTTTCCCATAAATTTATGTTTACTGACCTGTTGTAGTTGAGGATGCCCTATTGAGAACAAACAAGGATATTCCCATGTAATGACAGGGCCAATTGCTGATGCCAATCATTGGTTGAGATATTCCTTAAACGCTTTGGCAATTGTTGATGCTTGAAATGCTTTAACCTCTTCCAATGCTTTCTTTGAAGGTTACTTTCCTTGGGCTTCTCCCATGTCTTCTATATTCACTATCTTCTTCCACACGTGCTTCAAACTCTTCATTCAATGGACAAGCAATGAAAAAGTGATTTTCATAGCTAAGAACATAACCAACTTTATCGAGTGTTTTTTTTTCAATTTGTATCTGTTTCCTGGTGTTTTCTTCAGCTTCTTGGCTTTGCTTATGGATTTATTTGGTTTAATTTTCAATGTTCTTAGTTCACTTTTTTATTTTGTTTAAAATCTAAACAAGTCAATTCTACCAAAATCTGGTAATCGGGTAAATTGTTGTTTTAAATTTTTTAAATGTAATCAAAATTGATGAACATCTAGTAGTGGAAGCATACAAATATAAGATACAATTTTCTTTTTGTAGTATAGGGGGTTCCCGCGTGATCATAGAAGAGTTTATGGATCAACAAGGAAGATGAGGAGATAATTATTTTATATGACTTGGAGGACTCAGAGGTAAGGAAGTGAGTAGGTTCCATTGTCATTGGTAGCCACATATTTTATCCTGTAATAGGGAAGGAATTTCTTACCCCAACTATGATAGTTGGTACCTTCATGATCAGGTGGTTCAAAACATGTTGGCTTCACTCTTCAATAAGGCACTAATGGAAATCATATAAATTACAACAAATATACAAAATATTGATAGATTGTGGTCGTCATTGATGCCACTACAACATGTGAATGATCGATATAAAAATCCCTCGAGGACTGGAGAAGGAAAAATATAGCATCTTGAGATCTCTTTGTAGAGATTTGCAACTATACGTATTGCTACAAACCCCACATGCTTGCTGAACTGGCGCTTTGGAAACTTGCCAACATCCTAAAGATGAAAATTGCAAAACTAACAATAAGGACTTTACCCAATAATGGCTGGTAGATGTGGACCTTGTCATTCACCTCGATGACTGTCATAGGGGTGTCCTTGTGGTATTTTCACTTCAATCTTACTTTTGTCTTTGATGTAGATACTATTTTTTTCCAAAAACAAACTTTGTGCTCTTCTCACACATAGGACCCAGTATTTAATTATTTGTTATTATAGTTTGGAACATGGGATGGCTCGGGTTGTGCACGATAGTTTTAGATCTGAAGCTCAGGTGCCACTGGAGGTAGAAATAGTGAAAAACACATGAATAATTTGGATTTTCAAGAGTGTGGGGACACAGGGCTGCAACACCTGGGCTTATAATTGGAAACTAAAACTGAAGGCTTTAACGAGTATGCTTATGGGCTTAATGCCAGGAGTATAATATTGGAATTAGTGAGAGATGAAACTATCGCAATCCTAAGGGTGACCCAATAATGGAAAATCGCCCATTATCTAAATTATTTCCCACTTTATCAATATCATATTCACTTGGATCTTCAAGGAATGGGCATTACAATTTTTCATCTAGAGATTCTAGAACCCATATTTTGGATTCTCTGCCTGCTACAAATGGTACTGTTATTTTAATTTTTTCAGAAATTTCTTTCAAGAAAAAGACAAGGGATTTATATTTTAATTTTTGTTATATTTTAATTTTTTCAAAGATAATAATTAATGTCTTAAAATACAAGGGATTTATATTTTAAAGGATAATAATAAATGTGTTAAAATCTTAAAGTATAATTGATGGTATCTAGATTTCCTTTATTTTATAAATGTAAATCCATCTTTTGGATTCTCTGCTAGATTCTTTGCCTGCTACAAATAGTACTTCTATTTTAATTTGTTCAGAACTTAATTGAATTTTTCTTTCAAGAAAAAGTTTTGTTAACAATAGGTACTATTTCTGCCTTCACGGGTAAGGATCATCTATGCAATTACTTAAGGATCGTCTATGTTATGAGTCTCTCTTCCTCATAGTGGTCTAAGGAACGGAGCCATTCTTCCTCAATAGTGTCTAAGGAAAGAAAGTAGGATCAATGATCTTCTACTAATGCTAGCGGCTTTTTCATCTCTAATCTCATCTATGCTTCAGGAAAAAGTGTAACCTACCCGCTAATAATTAAATAAAGGGGCTAGCTGCTCTCCTTGATTTTAAACATAATTTAGTGGTCAATTTCATAGGGATTTATATTTTAATTTTTTCAAGGATAATAATAAATGAGTTAAAAGATTAAAGTATAATTTTTGGTATTTGGAATTCCTTTATTTTATAAATATTTTTTTATAAGTTAAAATATTGAACCGAACAAAGTTATGATGGGGATACTAGGCCTAACAATTAGCTTTCTTCTTTTCAAGTAGAAAGGGAAAACCAACTTTCATGGGTTCATTCAAGTGTTATTGGGATCTAAGTGTATTTTTTGGTAATGTAATTAGGTTATGAAAATTAAGCAATAAGCAACTAATGGACATCCTAACTATATACTATCGATATTTAATACTAAGATTGACTTGGGATATTAAAAAATTGAAACAAATATTTTCTTCACATGTCAACTTTATTTGGTCATTCAATAATATTCAATACATGAGATTTAAGAGGACCCACACAAATGGTTGATAAGAAAAATGGTGTTGCTTGTGCAAATTATTATGTGCATAAATTTTGATGTCTAGCTCACATAGTTCAAGTTTCAATTTCAAAGGTATAGTCTCTCCACGTCTAGGCTAGGTCTCAGCTTCAAAGGTATAGTTCCTCCACGTCTAGGGGTTTCGAGGTTCTCTAAAGTTATCTAAAACTTCGAAAAATCCTATAACTATGATCCTTGTATTTTTGGACTTTTTTGCTTTGTAAGATTCCATTGGCTTTCAAAGGATCGAGGCCGAAACATTAACTTAATCACCAAATGTTTTCAAATATAAAAACTTTATGTAAAAAACCTTTTGGAGCTTATGTGGCTATTTAAAATTTTGAGGTAACTTATTTTCACTTATTTTCCTAAAATTTCTTTCATCAAATAAACTTATATTTCCTACACGCAACTTTCTCTCATTTTTTGAAACATATCGAAATTCTCTTCCGTGTTTCATTTCCATGGCTTTGGGGGTATGCTAGTTATTTGTTATTATAGTACAAAATTTTTGTGAGGATTTAATTAAATTAATTTAAAATTTATAGTCACTCAATTTGAAATTCAAATTAGAGGAAATTTCAACTCATAATGGGCCTCCTAAAATGAACTAATAAAATAGTAGTTAAAATAGTAAAATAATATTTATTAATTTTGGAGGAAGAAAAGAAAAAAACTACTTTTTTCTTTGTATTTTTGACATATCTCCCTTTGATTTTACTCAAATTTCGATCGGGAGAGCTTGTTGGATGCAGAATTAAATTCTGCATCCAACGAGCTCTCTCGATCGAAATTTGAGTAAAAACACAAGGAGATATGTCAAAAATACAAACAAAAAAAGTAGTTTTTTTTTATGATACCTAACCCCAAATTTATATTAAAAAACTGTTTAGGACCTATACAGTATTTCAAACTTAAAGCGATTTCATTGGCTAACACATGTTGACATGGAATTTGAATAAAAGTTAAAAGGCCCATTTTGAGTTGAAATTTCCTCTAATAGTAACAAGCATGTCACTTAATTTCATTGGAAATAGTATTTTTCTTACTATGTTTCATTTCTTTGTGAAGAGTGATAAAAATGTTCAATAATATTTAAAAATTAACATTTAATCTTTCTAACCATAAACTTACTTCTCCCATCGGTATGTTGTACTTATTTTTTTTAATCCCCGTAGCAATGCTTGCTTACCATTGAAAAAAGATTAAAGAAATTAACTAGGAGGTGTGCTACCTTTATATGCAATCCCCAACTTTTTAATTACTTTGACCATTTTTCAAAATTGAGTGTTCACCACGCCACATACACAAATAGTTTGAATTGCATATTTTTCTGAAATATTAATCCAACACCTATGTAACTGATGAGATTCCAAAGCCGTTGAAAAAAAAAAGTAAACACCGTGGATATCAATAATTATAATTATATCAATATGGTGGATATCAATAATTATAATTATATCAACAATGTGGATATCAATAATTATATTTCCCTGTAAAGTAAATGAGGTTTTCTTCGAAAAATCTTGCATTCTCCTTTCCTCATTGTAGATTGAATGCTTGCAAAGATGTTGAATACAAAGTTAATTCTCCTATGACTTCAGGTTTGAGTGCCCCAATTTACAAAATGTTTAATGCACTGTAGGCTCTTGAGTCTTTATTGACAATTATGTTTTGGTTGTAGCATGTATGCCATCTAAATGTCACTAGCAATATTTTATATGTAGCACTGTATTATTCCCCTACTTCCATCTATTGTATTATGCATAATGAAGTGGTGGATTTTTTGTGTTTCATCTTTGAAAGCTCTTAACTAGATATAGTACTTATGATCATATTCTTGTTAGTTTGAAACTTTGATTCTCCTTTCCTGTTCTTCGATTGTTCTAGGTGGGACCTTTTTCTATTTGTTATACAGTATGCCCATAAAGAAATATGAATATGATATGTAATAATCTCACTTAGACAAAAAATGTGAGACATGGGAAATCCATGCACCCAAATATTTTCCTTTCTGGAATTTGGATTTGGGGTGCAAGTCCTTGTGTTGCAAGGATACCATCCTTCCTTAGTCTGGTACTGACATTGCTTAGAAATGGTTGTGTGTATCCCCCTAGAGCTTCCATGTGTATCCCCATGGAGATTCCATTTTTGGATTCTATGTTACTTTATGTTAGAAACAATAACCTCACTATCATCAAGTATTCCTCTAACATGGAAGGCTTTGCATTCATATTTAAATGCATTTTGTTAATAGTCCTTAGGTAGTTATACCCATTTCCAACATCTGCACAATGACTATAGAGTACAGGCCTATTCCCTGTCATTATTTTAGTTTGTTAAGTATATCTTATTCTATTCCTTCTCCTAGTGTTTCAAATCATGCATGCTTTTCCAAAGAAAAGGATAAAAAGATAGCCTCATCCTATACTCTATGGCCCCATGAATATGCTTATATCCAAGTTGTTGGGGATCATGTAGATATCCCAGCGCAAGAACTGCAACATCACCCTGAGAAGTGAATAAACATTATGAATTGGAATCACAATATATCCTAACCATTTTTCCTTGTGGATACTCATTAGCTTGATGGAAGAAGGAAATTTTCTCATCCCATGGTGGATAGGATCCATGTGAAGCACCAACTATTGGGTTTACCATCCTCTTTTGATTCTCCTTATTGCTCCATGTATACATGGCTCTAGGATGATCATGCTTATCTACTATATCCTTGGCATCCACACTAAGATAATTGTTGTTGATAGATCTGATATAGTGGTACACTTACAGTTGTTAGGGAATAGTGATTTTTGCAATCCCATTAAGCCAATTTCTTGAGTTTTGTTCAAAATTCCTGGAAAAGGTTTATGGATTTCATAACATGCTTGATCATATTGTGAACTTATACAATATATCATCCTTTTCTGACCATTAGGTACTCAAAGTTGTGTATTGATCATTTTTACCATTATAGAGGACTCTGTAAGTTAGGTTCCTAAATTCTTCAAGGGTTCTAGCTCAATGGAAGAGCACCTGCCTTACAAGCAGGAGGTTGGTGGTTCATTTCCTTCATGCCCTAAAGATATTATAATATCATTTAAAAACAAAAAAATTATTAACAAAAAAATAAGATATAAGTGACCAAACAAAATGACCAAAATTCGTATATAAATTTACTAAAAACGACTAAATTAGTGACCAAAAAATGAGAGATGAGAAACTAGGCATTAAAGAGGATGGGACTTGTGGCGCTAATGATGAAACCAAAAATGGCGTTTATATGGTAGCAAAATAAGACACGAAACTAGGAATTAAAAAGGATGCAACACATGGTGCTAATGATGAATCCAAACATGGCGTTGATATGGTAGAAAAATAAGACGTTACTTTGGATGCAAAACATGGGAAGAAAAATATGGTGCAACAATAGAAAAAATATTTGGCATCATTTTGGTAGCAAAACACGATGCAAAAAAGGAAGCAAAAATTGGTGCAAATTTGGAAGCGAAAATTGACACATATTTGGAAGTAAAACATGGTGCAAAATGGGATGCTAAAGTAGTACCAAAAATGGATGCAAAATTGGATCCTACTTTGGATGCTAACATGGTGCTATTAAGGATGCAATAGGGCGCTAACAGGTATTTCATTTAAGAAGAAAAAGAGGGCACTCATTAGGAAGCAAAATAGGACGTTATTTAGGAAGTAAACCTCGACGTTGTTCAGGAAGCAAAGTTGGACGCTATTCTGGAAGCAAAAAAATAGACGCTATTTTGGACATCATAAAGGATGCTATCTAGGAAGCAAAAAAAGACATTTTTTGAGATGCTTTAACTTTTATCCATGACGTGTCCCATTTAGTGTCTAGTTTGACCAATCAATGTAAAAAAATTACACTAAAAAGGGACGCTAAATGGGACACTAGTTCTAGGATTTTTTTGTGGAAATTGAACCCAAGAGATAGAACAATTACGCTGACAAAATTGCTAATCAAACATGCAAAATTAACACCAGAGACTAAAATTGGAGCATAACACTAATCTATATTGAGTAAGTGTAAAATAGCCAACCTTATGAAGTAATAGGTTGTTGTAATATATAATTACATGAGAGGTTCGAATGCATAAGGATTCCATTCGAAATAGTAAAAAATCAGGATTACCAAATCTAGTCGAATCCCCCATAGGTGCATAAAGTAGTTTCCAAATCTATGAAGATGCTCACAAATTTGATAAGTCAAGTGGGAAAGCTAAAGAGGGATGGAAAGAAAACTCATACATGCTTTTATTTGGAGAAAAGGAGGGAGGATTATGTGAGAAAAAAACAAGGCAGTAACACCTAGACTATCTTTTCCTTTTGCCTTAAATCAACTATAAAGCAAGGCAACTTTTCAGAAAAAGAAGATATGTTCTTTAGAGAATCTGGAATAAATCATACATTCTAAAATTGGTTTCCAGGATGTTTCCCAAGTTCTCCATGACTCCATTTTAGCAAGTGTTGACTTCTAGGACATGTAGAAGGCAACTAGCATAGAATGGAATCTAGGAATATAGGTAATAAGACAAAAATAATTAAATTAATGTATAATGTAGGTAACTATGGGTTGATTATTCTAACCCCCCCCCCACCCCCTTAATCCTGACTTTATGAGTAAATATCAGAAAACTATAGGACCTAGCAACAAGGCTTAATCACCCTTTACATACTGCTTGTCCATACAACCAAGGAAAGAGGCAAAAACCCAGTGGGAAAATCCTCCCTTAAACATGGACAGGAAAAAAAAATTGGAAATCTTGTCATCAATCATGCTTCACAGGATGATCAGAAATCCCCAGCAGTGATTTGAGATTGCTGAAGATATTCTCACAAAAAAATTTGGTAAAGATGTATGCTACTTGTTCTGAAGATGCACAGAAGAGTAGAACAATTGTACCATCTTGCACAAGTTGTCTGATGTAGTGCATATGGATCTCAATGTGCTTGGTTCATCATTTCTGAACTAGATCATTGCAGATTTGAATGGTTCTCTGATTATCACAGTAGATAATAGTTGAAAACTCTGATTCGAATCCGCATTCTCCAAGTATCCCCTGCAACCACAAACATTGAGTTGATGCATTTACAACTCCTCTATACTCTGCTTCTATAGATGAGAGTATTATAACACTCTGCTTCTTGCTTGACTAGCTGATTGGTCCTTCTACAAGCAAGAACACATATCCTAATGTAGACTTTCGATCTGTGTTGTCACCTGCCCAGTCACTGTTAGTAAATCCAATCAAATCAAGATCATATTTTTCTTTCTAGAAGATCCCATGAGTTCTTGTTCCTTGAACAAAGTTTAGGATCCTTTTGGATGCTCTCCAGTGGATCTCATGAGGCTAATCCATGTATCTTGAAGTCACACTAACTACATAGGATATATTAGGTCAAGTGTGTGTAAGATAAATAAAACACCCAATCAATTGCCTATACAGTGTATTATTTACCATAGGAGAAGAACCTGCTTCTTCAAGCTTAACTCCTGAAAGGAAGGAAATCTTGCTTGGCTTGCAATATTTCATGTTGAACTTGATGAGAAAGTATGAAGCATAATTGGACTGATTTAATTTGATTCCATGTTGGGATTGAGCAATTTCTAGACTCAAGAATTGGCTCAACAATCCCAAATCTGTCATAGAAAATGCATGGTTCATTGCATCCTTCAAGGAGGAAATATATTTCTTTGAACTTCCTGTAATCAGTAGGTCATACACATACAAGACAATAATCATCAAAGAACAATGAATCAGCTTCAAATAGACATTAGGATCAGACTTGCATGGAACAAAACTCAATGACAGCAAAAAGCTATCAATCTTGGCATACCAAGCCCTGGGGTCTTGCTTGAGCCCATACAATGATTTCTTTAACCTGCACACTAAAGATGGATTAGAAACAAACCATTCAGGTTGCTGCATGTAAATATCCTCAATGAGAACTCCATTTAGGAAATCACACTTCAAATCCATGTGATGCACTTCCCACTGCTTCGAAGCTACAATGGCTAGAGCTAGCCTTGTGGAGTCCATCTTTGCCACTGGTACAAAGGTTTCATTGTAGTCAATACCATGTACTTGTGAGTATCCCTTGGCTACCAATATTTCCTTATATTTGAAATATGAACCATCAGATCAAACTTGGTCTTGAAAACCCACTTACATTGAACTAGCTTCCTCCCTGGGGGAAGACCAACCAGTTCCCAAGTGTTGTTCTTCTGAAGCGAGCTGAATTCTTATTTCATGGTTGTTTTCCATATTGGATCATGTGATACATATTCATATTTTTGTGGATCTAATTCAACCATCATATATCACTTCTCAGCAAATAGAGGATCTTTCACACAAAGGGCCCTCTCAAATTGAGATCTAGTCCTCCTAGTGTCATTAGGATTTCTAGCTAGTTCCACAGCTGGAAGAATTGTCTTTGCTGACCATTTTTGTCTTATAGGACTTTTAGGATCTACAATAAAATCATAATTATCATACATATCATAATCAGCAAACTTATTAGTCTCTTCACTTAAAATCAATGGTTTTGGTGGTGAAGAGGACTCTCCAACTTCAACTGCTGCTAAAGGCTCTTCTTGGAACTGAACACTTCTTTCAATGAAATATTTGTTAGTGATCAAGTTGATCAGATTATACCCTTTTGAATATTCAGAATACCCAACAAGTATACACTCTTGGATTTGGGGTTGCAAATCCTTCCTCTTTTCAGTTGGAATTCTAGCCCAAGCCTTTGAGCCAAAAATCCCGAAATGGGTCACATCTAGCTTGTGCCCACTCCAAGCTTCGAAAGGAGTCATACCATCAATTTGCTTATGAGGTGCCCAATTTTGGATGTAGGATGCATAGTTTATAGTGTCGACCGAAAACTTTGGTGGAAAATTCTTAGCCTCCATCGTGCAGGTTTCCATCTCCTTCAGTGATCTGTTCTTTCTCTCAGCAACACCATTTTGTTGTGGTGTGCAAGGGATCAAATGTTGCATATGAATACCTACATATTTGCAATACTGAATGAACTTAGAATTGACATACTAACCACAATTTTCAGATCTAAGGATCTTGACTTTCCTCCATGACTGGTTTTCAACCAAGGCTCTAAATACTTTGAAGAGGTAAAAAACTTTAGACTTATGCTTTAGGAAGTGAACCCAACAATACCTGGAAAAGTAATCTATGAAGGTTAGTGCATATTTGTCTTGAATCATGGACATATGAGGAAATGGACCAGAAATGTCACTGTGGATCAACTCAAGAGGTGTAGAGGTTCTCTCATGACTAGCTTTCTCATACTTGTGCTCTGGGTGTTTTCCTGGGATAGAACCTTGAGAGACTCCCTTAGAAAACTTGATCTTTGGTAACCATATGACCATATATTTTTCACTCAAATCAGAAAGATACTTGTATTTAATATGGCCAAATATTTCATGCCAAAGCTTGCTTGCTTCATTAGCATGAATCAGAAGAGCAAAGTGGTTTAAGTAGGGTAGAAAATGGGAAAACTTGTATACCTTCGAAGTGTGATCAAAAACACCTTCTTCTATGACTTTACCATTCGAAATCTCAGTGATTTCAACATCATCAGGGAAGAATATGACCTTCTTTGGATACCTAGTATGATTCATCTGATACACTGACAAGATATTAGAAGCAAGACCTTGAACATACAACACATTATTGAAACTACCATGGAGAAGATCAATCCTACCCTTCCCCAAACTGTTAGTGAGAGAGTCATCTCCCAAAATTATTGGTGGACCTTTCAACATGTCAAGATAAGAGAATGTCTCCTTTGTTGAAACCATATGTCTAGAAGCTCTAGAATTTATGATGAAGCTAGGTGAGCTTGATGTGCCATCAACCAAGGCATGTAGTCTCTCTCTGTCTTCTGAATTTGATCCTCCTTCATTCTTCTTTGAGCAATTAGGAAGGGAGATGTTATTCTTATATGGGATATGGGTTAACATGTCAATTTGTTTCTTCATACAATAGCTCTCAGGATGATAGCCCTTACTACAGTATGTGCACTTGCTCATTTCTCCTTCATTCTTCTTCTTCTGGGAATTCTTCTTGGAACCTTGGGGCTCCTCTTGAGACTTATACTTGTCTCTCTTTTACTCAGGTGGATTTTTATATTTTTTCTTTCTTTTTGAATCCACCCTTGAATCTCCAGCAACCAAATCCCAGTCTTTGGAAGGTTTGATGGTTTCCATCATCACCAACTTATCTTGCTCATGTGTGAGGGATTCCATGAACTCTACAAGCTTAGGCATATTCCAAGACCAAGTTGTCAACTTTGTGGCATGCAAGGTAGAAACAAACACTGAATAGTCAAGACCAAGATTAGAGAGTATGGCCAATACTAGTTGCTCTTCCTTCATTTCGATCCCACACTATTTTAGCTGCAAAACAAGGGCCTTAAACTTGGAAAAGTAGAGTTACAATGATTCTAAGCCACTGGGACACAAGGAGATCAGCTCATTCTTTATTTGATGTCCTCTCATCTCATGTGTATTCCCAAAAATATATTCAAGCTTCTCCCACACTTCATTAGGTGATGTCAATCCATCAAGATGGAAAAGGAGGTCTCTTGAAATGATCAGACACAAAATACCATAGGCCTCATCCCTCCTGTTGTGCCATTTAATTTTCTCTGTAGCTACATTGGGCTCTACCTAAGTTTCCATAGTCACCTTGTAGAGACCTTTTTCTCTCAACAATATCTCCATCTCATCTTTCCACTCAAATAAATTGAATGGAGTCAAGATGATCTTTTGAGATTGGTCCATAGCTCAGTAGTTGTGCCCTCTAGTCGACAGAATGCGCTCCCAGTCAATGATGTCAAACCTACAATAAAAATTTGGAAGAAGAGAAATAAATCTGCAAAGGCTCTGATACCATGTTGAAATTGAACCCAAGAGATAGAAAAATTACACTCACAAAATTGCTAATCAAACATGCAAAATTAACACCAAAGGAGACTGAAATTGGAGCATAACACTAATCTGTATTGAGTAAGTGTACAATATCCAACCTTATGAATTAATAGGCTTCTATAATATATAATTACATTATAGTTTTTAATGCATAAGTATTCCATTCGAAATAGTCAAAAAGCAGGCTTAACAAATCTAGTTAAATCCCTCATAGGTGCATCAAGCCGTTTCCAAATCTATGAAGATGCTCATGAATTTGCTAAGTCAAGTGGGAAATATAAATAGGGATGGAAATAAAATTCATACATGCTTTTATTTGGAGAAAAGGAGGGGGGGTGATGTGGGAAAAAAATAAGGCAGTTACACCTAGACTAGCTTTTCCTTTTGCCTTAAATTAGCTATAAAGAAAGGCATCTTTCCAAAAAAAAAGATATGTGCTTTAGAGAATCTGGAATAAAGAATACAAGCTAAAATTGGTTTCCATGATGTTTCTAAAGCACTCCATGACTCAGTTTTAGCAAGTGTTGACTTCTAGGACATGTAGAAGGCAACTAGCATAGAATGGAATCTAGGAATCTAGGTAATAAGATAAAAATAATTAAATCAATGTCTAATGTAGGTAACTATGGGTTGATTATTCTAAAATTGTTGAAGTGATAATTTTTTTCTGCAGATGACAACTTTCGATTAGAAAAAGCGATTGGGTGATCAATATCTCCTTCCCCTAGTTGTGCTAGCAACACACCCAGGGCAACTGATGATTCATCCATGTGAACATGGCACTCCTTATTCCAATAAGGAAAAACTAATATTGGTGTGGAATCCATCTTTGATTTTAGCATCTCAAAACTATTCTGACACTCTTGACTCCATGTGAATATTGCATCCTTCTTTAACAACCTCTCCATATGAGTGTTAGATTTGTATCATTTAAGAAATATGATCTTAGGATCTTATCTGAGAGAAAAACATGCACAGAAATAATCACAAGAGACAAGAGACACAAAGAATTTTCCTCAGGGAAACCATAAAGGAGAAAACCCCACAACTTCCTCAGAGATAGAATGAGCACCAATGGCAGTAGTAAAACCCAAAGACAGAAAAGATGATCTCCAACAGTTGTTCTCTCTCTCACTTGTGTGAGCACTTCCTCTCTCACTCATGTGCCCTAGTTGAGTGAGTGTATGTGTAATAAATAGAGAGGCTCACTCTCTATTTATATTATTTCGTTCACTTAATATTTGACTTTGTTATGTAGGCTCAAGTAATCCTAACTCAGTTATGTAGGCTCGAGTAACCACAAATAGGGTACTAATGACCCTACTTACATTAACTCACCGGGTCTGACTTCTCTAGGAGATTATAACAACCCTAGTTCCCCACAACTACGTGGATGTTAACCCTTGATCAATAAGGAGGGTTACCCTCTATGACATTACATGACTTGTTTACATTATTGATTCTCCCGATAGGAACATTGGGGTATGAAATGACTTAATTACATTACTGGTACTTCCCGATAGGAACATCGGGATACAATACATAAGATATAGAAGTGAATACATTCCAAAGTTACAAATACATCAGCACAAGTCTTCTTCTCTAGATCAATTCTGGATCATCACTGGATCATCATCAAAACTGGATCATCATCAAAGCTGGATCATCATCAAAGTTGGATCATCACTGGATCATCATCAAAGCTGGATCATCACTAGATCATCATCATCACTGCTTCTACTATCTCATTCAACTGGTGCTATCTCTCAATTCTACTCATCATAGGAAGTTCTACAGAGCCAACCATTTTTCATGCTGGTTGTAGGCCTAGCCTCCATGTAGGTATTCATCTTCTTTAGCACTTATATCTGACCCAGTCAAAAAGGCCCTCCCAGCATTTACATCTGACCATGGGAGGAGCACATCCACCACCATGTCAGAAAGGCATGCTCAGCACTCACATCTGACCATGGGAAGAACACATCCACCACCATGTTAGAAAGTACCAGCACTCACATCTTACCATGGGAGGCCCAGTCTACCACCATGTCAGAAAGGCTCATCCAGCACTTATATCTGACCCAGTCAAAAAGGCTTGTCCAATACTTATATCTGACCTACTCAGAAAGGCCCAGCACTCACATCTGAGCATGGGAGGACCATCCTACCACCAAATTGGAAAGGATCAACACTTATATCCGCTTGTGGGAGGCCCATCCTACCACCATGTTAGAAAGGAACAGCACTTATATCCAACCATGGGAGGCCCAACTTGCCACCATGTAGGAAAGGCTCAGCACTTATATCTCACCCAGTCAGAAAGGCTCTGCACTTACATCTGACCTAGTTATAAAGGATCTGCACTTACATCTGACCATGGGAGGCCCAGCCTGCCACCATGTCAGAAAGGATCCTGCAATTATATCTGACCATAGAAGGAACCAATCCTACCATGTCAGAAAGGCTCTCAGACTCACCACCTCCCCTTGGAGGGAACCTCAATCTGGAGAACACCAAGCTTCTCCCTGAAGTACTCAAACTTCACTCTGTCCATTTCTAGCATAGAATCACATCAGGTCTGATGAATTCCAAGGATAACCTACGAGTTTCTCTAGGACCGATTACATCCGAGGACAACCTACATGACCATTTTATGTCTGAGCCACCTACGAGCTTCGCTAGGATATTATGCTAAAAAAACCTCTCTTACCGGCTATGCTAGAACTCCCTCTTTCAAGAGATCTCGATCTGGATCACATACTCAAGATTCACTGCTCCTCTTTGCATCATACAAAAAATGCAAGTCAGATCAATCAAATCAAATAGTATTTTTCAAAAGAAACATACTACCTCCCAGATAGCCGAGTAAGTGGCAACATATTTTCCCTCGGTTGTTCTTAGCACCATGCAGGACTCCTTCCTTCTAAACCAAGAGATCATACTTGATCTCATACTGAAGTAACACCCCGAAGTGATCTTCCTATAAATGGCACTACTTGGCTAATTCAAATCTACATAACCCTCCAGTTTAATCTACTGATTCGCCTCATACTTGAGCCCACAATTAACTGTACCCTTCAGGTACCTCACTGCATTCTTTGCAACCATTAGGTGAACATGTCTCAATGTGTTCATAGCAAAGAAAAAATATGGTCTCATATTCGTCAGGTACATCAATGACCCAATCATCTGACGATACATCATAGCATCAACTGACTCTGATGAAGCATCACTTAATAGCTTCAAGTTCGATGCCTAGGTGTGGCCATGGACTTGAAGTCCATCATCCCGAACCTCTTCAAGATCTCAATTGCATACTTCCTGTTGGTCGCTGGGCAGACCCGGGTTTACTGTAGTTAACCAACAACACCCCTAGCTCACTGGCCCTTTCGGTGACAGACCGCAGAGCGGCCTGAAGTCTCACTCGAAGTGATTCTAATGGGTTGGCCAAAAGACTCAAGTGTCTTCGACCAGGTTCTATGGCAGCCTGGGTGTCTTGCAGCTCTTCTATCCTGCGAGATCTCTCTCTCTCTACGACGCGCAACCTCCTCTTACTTGCGACAACTCTAGTCCTTATCGCATCGCCGTGCCTCGGGCAACGCGTAACTCCTTCCTACGCTGATTCTCAACCACAGCGCACCATAGCTCCTCTGCTGGTGCGAAACCGCCTCCTTGTGATATCCTACCGCTGCGGCTCAGCGTACTCAATGCTACTCGTTCCGACTTACGGGACTCAATATACAAGGTTGCTTAACTCTGCGAATCTTAACTCTACTAGTTGAAACATAGATAAACTCTTATGCAAAATACTTAAGGGTTTCACTTGCATTCATCTTCTATAGTGTTGTAAACTGAATAACGCATACATACATTAAACTGTAAACAAGGCCCATGTGATAACTGATAGATGCAACAAATAAACACAACACATAAGTCAATCACATAACACACGATTTTAACGTGGTTCACCTCCAGGATGGAAGTTACGTCCACAGAACTGTGTTTCTATTATAGCTCAAGGGAAGGTAAACATAGTTCTGTTGCACCGCATATGCAGCTCGAGATCTTCTGGGTAACTCCACACACAGCCTGGAGCCCTTCTCTCTTAGATCTCTTCTCTACTCTATATTGCACCTCTTACAATATACTCTTCCCTCTCTGTCGATCCCTGCAGATCGTTACATGCATTCTCTATGAGCCAGCTACTGGTTACAGTAAGATAACTACAGCTAATAACAGAACCAGAGCTTGACTCTTATACAAATGTCCAACTATTGTCTAACTGTCTAGCCCACAAAATGACCAACCAACTAACCCTTTTACAATACAAAATATATCCCTTTATAGGCGGTCCGAAGGTCTCGCCATTACAACACTGTGGGCCTGTCCCAACAGTAACCCAAAACCCTAACTAGTGACAGTCGGCATATCTGTACTTGGGGTAGCCACTTTCCGTCACACCATAGCTCTCTGCAGTCTTCCATGCTTCCCGGCGCTGACCATGGGTACTGTGCACCGCTTCCCTATTTCTGTCCTTCGTCTTCAATACCTCGGCCTTGTTGCTCCTTTTCCTTTATGAGGGTAGCTGAGCCCTCCTATCTTCCGCCACTGCCTTCAATGCAGTGGGTGAGCTTTCTCTTCTCGACCGCTCAGGTACCATCGTCTCCCTTGACTTCTCTACCCTAAAAGTCACGGTTTCCAGCTCTGCTCTGTAGCTAGAAACATGCTATGGTGTCGTAGCTCCATCTTATCTTTTCTCTGCCAAAACTATCTATCCGCTAAACCGGCAGCTTCTTCTGTAGCTGTGGGACCCTGCTCCAACACTTACCTTTTTACAGGGAGATTCCATCTGCATTATGCCACACCTCCATGTCTAGAAAGTAATGCACCATATCCAAGTCCTTCATATCGAACTCGGCATCAAGTCTCCTTCTTGCAACTTTAATGTGT
The DNA here is from genome assembly GCA_001517045.1 of Pseudotsuga menziesii. Lineage (NCBI taxonomy): Eukaryota > Viridiplantae > Streptophyta > Pinopsida > Pinales > Pinaceae > Pseudotsuga > Pseudotsuga menziesii. The sequence continues at coordinate 281,718 of LPNX010506378.1, forward strand.
TCCACTTTTATTTTAGGCACAATTCATCAACATATAACATGAGCATCACTGGTATTCAACCTTGAAGTAAAGGTTGGAAGCCTCTTTACTCTTAGTAAAGCCTAAATTCATCAGTAAGCTTTCCATCCTATCATATCATGTCGAACCTTAGGATCTTCTACAGTCACTCCCTCTTAAGCAAAGCATCATTCTCCCTCTACCTTTCGTACTCTATGCATTGAAACATTATATACCGGAGTGATAAGTAGCTTCTTCTGCTACTAATATTCTATGTATCCATCTAGGGTCACTGGATACAAACATCCTCTATCTTGAACCTTTTCAATAGTTCTTCTCGCACCCATCTGTGAGCTTGTCATCATCTATAGTATTTCATCTTCAACCTTGTAGCAAAGGTTAAGATCTTCATCACTCTAGGTAATCTTCAATATCCTCATGTATGTGTTATCCCATGGGTATCTTCATGTCATGTATCTTAGCTTCTAGTGGCAACAAATGTCTCTTCGTAATCTATGCCTTCTTCCCGTGAGAAGCCTCGTGCTACGAATCTTTCCTTCTATCCCATGATGTTGCCATCTACTGCATGTTGGATCATGTAGATCCATATGGAATCCATTACGGACTTCCCTTCATGTCTTGATACTTCATCCTAGACATCCTTCTTCTTCAACTAGTATTCTCCTTTACTTTGTTCTTGGATACTTCTTCATAGCTGGAAGGCTCTACATCAATGATGTCGCTCAATAGTGTCACATAACTAGAGTGTCTCTGAGGCCTCTTTTTTTTTTTTAAATTATCGTCATATTATTCTTCATCTTGGATTCTTTCTTGAACTGTCGTCACTTGTTCTTTGGAACAAGTCTCTTCCTTCTTTTCTTGTAGGCGATTTTACGCGATCTTTCCTAAATTCAAATGCATTAGTTGTATGGTTAGAAACATTCCATAAGGTATATTCATAATGACAAATTATTATGCAGAAATATATAACCATGCAACTATTTTAGCCACTACAACATTCATCCATATGTCACAGAAAATTTCTAGATGCCTTCCATCTCTACCAAGACATCATTGAGATTGTGCACTAATCCAATATGTCAGCAAAGAGGTTTCATTCTAGATAAGTAGCAATGGAGATTTGTATAGCACCATGAACTACTTACCCATCACATACATATTAGTAGTATACTCTCATTAATGCAAACATTCTATCATGCATAATACATCAACTGAATATAAACAAATGCATAAATAATATCATGAAATGACAATTGAATACTTGTCTTTGTTCGTTTCATGGGTAGACTCCTTCTTGATACTTCAGCTTCATCATCTTCTTCATTCATAACAACATCATTTCTTATCCAAATGCTAATATGGGTAATAGGTTCTTCAAGAGTTGAGTCTTTCATATTCTTCATCACTTGAGGGATCTTCTTTAGATCGTGAGAGCTTGATCTTCAGTTTCTCCCATTTTCTCTTCTCTTATTAGGAGTCAAGCTTCTTCTTGTGTGCGCTCTTCCTAGAGTCTTGTGGAAAGTAATCACTTTCTTCTAGCACATATTCCTTGAATGAATGAATCCCATGATCCTGGGAGGCCATTCAAGGTGGTTATCACAATTTATGTATTCTCTACTTCTTCATCCACTGCTTCAAGTTGTTCTTTGATTTGAGAGACCCTTGTAAAGTTTGACTGTATGGTCTCTGCATTCTGGATATTTACATTCTTCAACTGGTTTCTCAAAGTTATGTTCTGATTTATGTTCTTCCCTTCAAATAGCTTGGTTAAAAAATCAAACATATCTTTAGGTGTTTTTAGGGAAGACACTTGTGGTATAAGGTGATCCTTGATTGAATCAGCAATGATCTTCTTGGCCTTGACCAAGTTCTTCTTGTGTAAGGCTTTAGCCTCATCTCCCTCTGGAACTGGAACCTCTCTACTTCGGTAGGTTCCCAATTCATTTCCTTCAAGAACTACTGAGATCCTATTTCCATGCTTGGAATTTTTCATCCTCACAAAGCTTGTCATCAAGCTGGTGTGATTAGTCATTTTGAAATGACAACCTCAATTGTAAATAGTAAAAGATTAGATCTTACTGATTTGAGGTGTCCATCCTGGTTCTGGAGATGGATGATCTAGGGTTTGTCATAGAAACCCTAATTTTAAAAACTAGGAATTTCAAACTTCTGATTGGATCGAAAGATAGGCCTCTTCAAGCTGAGCTGTCCAATGTACTCCTTTTCTGAAAAAAGTGGAGGGACTCCCGGAATAGGAAACGCTAGTTTACAAATTTCTTCTACAGAAATGCTTGATACTGTGTTGGAGCAGAGTCCCGCAGCTGCAGGAAAAGCTACCATTTTGGTGGATAGACAGTTTCATGAAGATGAAGAGATAAGGTAAAGCTATGACGCCGTAGCATGTTTCTAGCTGCAGAGCAGAGACGGAAACCGTGACTGTTGGGACAGAGAAGTCAAGAAATATGACAATACCTGAGCGGCCAAGAAGAGAGAGCTCAACCACTACGTTGAAGGCAGTGGCAAATACAGGAGGGATCAGCTACCCTCATAAAGGAAAAGGAGCGACGAGGCCAAGGTATTCAAGACAAAGGACAGAACAAGGGAAGTGGTGCATAGTACCCATGGTCAGCGCTGGGAAGCATGGAAGACTGCAGAGAGCAGTGTTGTGATGGAAAGCAGCTACCCCAAGTACAGATATGCCGACTATCACTAGTTAGGGTTTTGGGTTACTGTTGGGACAGGCCCACAGTGTTGTAATGGCAAGACCTTTAGGTCGCCTATAAAGGGATGTATTTTGTATTGTAAAAGGTTGGCATTTTGGGCATTTTACGCCATCCAACTAGTCAGTGCTTCTGGAGCTATTAGGATAGCCAGTAGCTACTCAGACATTAGTGAGTCTGAGAGTCTAGTCGTCTATTAGCTCACTGTTATTTGTATTGTAACAATCCACAGGGATTGACAGAGAGAGAGAGAGAGAGAGAGAGAATATTGTAAGAAGGCAATATTGAGATAGAGAAGAGATCTAGGAGAGAAAGGCTCCAGGCAGTGTGTGGAGTTACCCAGAAGATCTCTAGCTGCATATGCGGTGCAGCAGAACTATGTACCTCTCTCAAGTTATAATATAGAAACACAGTTCTGTGGACGTAGCTTCTACCCTGGAAGTGAACCACGTAAAATCAGAGTGTTATGTGATTGATTCATGTGATTGCCTTTGCTTGTTATATCTGTCATTCATTACATGAACTTTGCTTACAGTAAATGTATGTATGTGTTATTCAGTTCATAGCATTATAAAAGGATAAATGCAAGTTGAAGTCTTTAATTTTTCTGTATAAGAGTTTGTTTATGTTTCTCTTAAGCCAGTTAAGAGTCGCAGTATAAAGCAGCCTTTTGTATTGAGTCCTGTAATTTGAACACCAGTAAGCTAAGTACGCTGAGTCGCAGCGGTAGGATATCGCAGGGAGGTGATATCGCACCATCAGAGGAGCTGTGGTGCATGGTACCACAGGTTGAGGATTGAGCGCAGGAGAGAGTTACGTGTTGCCTAGGACGCGGTGATCCAATAGAGGTTGGAGTCATCGCGAGTAAGAGGACACTGTGCATCACGTAGCAAAACGAGACACTTCACAGGCTAAGAAGAGCTGCGAGACGCACACAAGATGCCATACAGAACCTGGTCGAGACACTTGAGTCTTTGAACAACCCATTAGGATCACTTCGGGTGAGACTTCAGGCTACTCTGCGGTCTGTTTCCGAAAGGGCCAGTGAGCTAGGGGTGTTGTTGGTACATTATAGTAAACCCGGGTCTGCCCAAGCAAACCAACAAATGGTTTCATTGCCAGTTTTAGACAAACTAAGCACTGATGTTATGTTGGCATCCTACTAGAGACAAACTCAACGAGTGGGTTTGGTCTAAGGAGAAAGAGTTTGCCGAACACAAGAACAAGAGTCCTAGACTGAGTACAAAGGACTGGTTATAAAAACATATCGTTACAGACCTGCATGCGATATTTTTTGCGACCTTTGGAAACGAGCTTTACGATTGGTTATCAAAGTTGACTGATACGGGCATATTCAAGAAGAAAAGAAACATTTTCTGGACACCGGAGCTGATTCAGACCATGAAGAACCTTGATAATCCCATTACGAGGACAGTAGACTTTTGGCTTGCGAGTGTGCTAGAAGGCTTCGTCACAGAGTTTGCAGTCGAACAGAGAAAAAGCTTCAGCAAGGTTGAGCAGTACTTCTTCAAAGGATATCGCGGTAAGTACCTAAAATATTTAAACTTGTCCATTAAGATGTTATTACATGAAAAAGGAACAATGGATCTAGTCTCAGATGAATAAGTAAAGATAGTAATGTCACAAGAGTTTGAAAGTGATTTTGATGACATTGGACGTACACGTAGTGGAAAGAAATACAAAGTAGATTTCAGCTCTCCCATATTTGAAGACAGTTTAGATAATACTAGACAATATAGTCACAGTACCACAGAAAGAACAGAAGGGGGTATCCCTTACCACCCTTATACCCCACAGAAACAGATCGAGACTCAGAACAATCCCGTAGGAACTCCATCTAGTAGCTCCCAGATAGTACACACTACCACTACATCACCTCCACCTACACCACCGAGTGGTAGTAACACAGCAAATCAACATCCACCATGTAGAAATAGAATGGGGGACGATATGAAGCTACCTATCTTTAAGGGTACATGGGCAGAGGACCCAGAGCAGCATTGGTTTCTATTTGAAGCCGTGTGGACCATTAAAGCAATCAATGATGATAATAGTAAACTTGTACAGTTGGTCACCACACTGAGAGAACGCGCCTTAACATGGTATATGAAGTATAGCTCAACGGTACCCAGAACACTTGTCCAGGTCAGGACTTCCATGATTAAAGAGTTTAAGAAACCTAAGTCTAAGTCACAGTGCATTATAGAGCTTAAAGACATCAAACAGTTACCTACAGAGTCGGTGTGGGACTTCGATCAGAAATTTAAAGCCCTTATAGACCAAGTCATCTTTGAGTTTGCACCGGAGCAGCATAAGGAATGGTTTATTGCAGCACTGCTCCCTCACATCAGACTACCATTAATGCAGCAGAAACTCCAAACGTAGAAGGATGCGTTGGAGATGGCGATGAAACTAGAGGCTTCACCTCTAGCTGAAACCAACACAGGTATGACAAACCTGCAGAACCAGTTGGCTAATCTCATGATACAGATGCATGAGCTTAAGAAAGGGAAAGAGGTTGTGCAAGACATATGGTGCGTAAAGTGTAAAGCACAAGGCCATACTAAAGATAATTGTCTAGTCTTTGTAGAATATATAGAAACTGGGTCTCCTAACCCCTTACCATAGACCCAAGGGCCGTGGTGTGAAATATGTAAAACAAGAGGACACCTACCGCATCAGTGCCCTCTACTTCAGAAGTATGTGTAGACACCTAAGAACTTATATTGCGTCTTCTGCAAGTCCATAGGCCATGATGAACATGATTGCCGAGCCTATGATCTCATGGTCGGGAGCAAGCAAGACTTGTATAGAGTCCAATCAGAAACACAGGGTCCAGCAACAGGACCACAGTATGATCAGGCTCATGTTGGCCATGGAGGAGGATTCAGAGGACGAGGAGGATTCAGAGGACGAGGAGGATTCAGAGGCTTTGGTCGGGGAGAAGGTTTTGGCCACGGTCGCGGACTAGTCACTTTTTACAACTGTGGAGTTCTAGGACATTATGCTAGGGACTGTCAGAGCCCTACCACCACATGTAACTATTGCAAATCTTATGATCACGCTATAGAATACTGTCCTACTTTGATAGCTAAGATCAGAGAACCTAAGCTAGCAGTACCCCAGAACATCCAACTTATTGCTGCTGAGCAGAAAGAACCAGAACCAAGAGTCAACATTGTGACTCGCAGAGGTGCTTCCACCAATGAGACATCGCAAGATACTGAAAAGACAACAGGTCAGGAGTGGGTGCGCAAAGCTACTAACAAAGCAACACCACTTGACCTACAGAAGAATAAATAGACATTTCAGGAAGCTAAAACTTTCTTTGATGACCCTATGCAATCAGGATCACAGGTACCGCCATCTAGGGGCATACCGCAGCAAGAACCTTGTGGCGTTATCCCTGTACAGACATCGCAGGCTACCACATCGGGCACATGCAACGAGGACGAGTTGACAGGAAGTGTACAATCCTTCCTGTGGAGCTGTTTAAAACTCGTGAGAAATGAGCAAGCTATCGGAGAACTTTAGCACATCATAGATCAGTGTCAACCATCTTCTTCCGTGAGCAGTGCACAGCATGCTGTTCATAATATTATGGGACATACAAGAACAGGAAGAGAGATGCGACTCATAGCACAGGTTGGAGAATTTGAAATGGACGAGGTGATCCTAGATCTAGGATCAGAGGTAAATGTTCTGACTAAGCACATGGGAACAGATGGGTAGCCCTAAGTTAGTCAGATCGCCTATCCATCTTAGATTAGCTAATCAACAGCGGGTATCACCCCTGGGACGATTATCCCAGGTGCTAGTTGACATTGATGGAGTTCGAAGCTCTGCGGACTTTGAAGTTATAGAAATCATTGGCAATAGTAGACCATATCCAGCACTACTAGGAATTGATTGGGCGATCGGTAACATGGCCGTTATTGACTTAAAGAGAAGACAAATGACCCTTGAAGACACACAGATCTGGGTCATCGCACCACTAGATCCTCTTCAGGGTCCTAGATACATTGAACCTATCCGAGCAGAGGAAGAGGCACGTAACATGGACAGTATCTATCAGATGACTGCGAACCAAAGCGACTACATCAATCCAACCGTAGAAGGGAACATTAGTTGGTGATGCGACAGCTCATGCGCATCGGATTCAGATGTTGGTCTAGAGAACTAGCAGAATAGACTTTACGAAGTCTCAGCGCGCAGATGTGCGTATATGACTAAGTCACTGCGATGGATTGGCGCAGAGATCAATGATATTCCATCATTTCATGGTCTAACAGATATCCAGGACTTTCTCACGCGGATGGAACAAAAAATTCCTCACGAGCAGAGGATCACAGCTATGGAACTTGCAGTACGAGCCACACCTGCAAGATGGTGGTATGCACATAAAGAGAATATCGCATCATGGGATGATCTTAAGAGATTGATGGCGATCAGATTCTATACCAACAAAGAGTATGTCCAGCAGAGATACACAGGAGAAAGTGACCCCAGGTCACATATTCAGACATGTGAACAGCATTGGTCAGACATTCCTAAGGATGAATGGGTTCACCGATTCATTCACATTTTGGACACAGTTCCACGAAACTGGTACACAGAGAATGAATTGCGCAAGGGAACGACTACATGGCCACTTCTAATAGACAACTTTCTACTTACCTTCACTTTTGAATCTGAGTATCCAAGTGTTGATCAGGACCTAGATGTAATAAAGATTAAGATATTTGAAGATTGTACCCTATCAGTACATACTCAACCCGAGTGGGCCATCTAGTTAGAAGATGCACTCGAGTGCTATAACTTCGAAGCAGAACCAGAGGATGAGGATGAGGATCCTCACAAGATCAACATGCCGAAGTCAGAAGGGACTGACGATGTTGATGGACCGAAGCTACAGACTCCAGTAATCACAAAGCCGATCAAGATTAAAAAGATCAATATTGGCACAGACACAGAACCAAAGTTTGCCTCTATTGGAGACTATTGGACTGATGAAACAGTCGGACAGATTGCAGACTTGCTACATGACTATCAGGACCTATTTTCCACCAAGTTCACAGAGATGAAGGGAATAGTCGGAGACCTGGGAGTAATGAGGATACCATTGAAAGAGGATGCTAGACCAGTTAAGCAGCGTCCTGATAGATTAAATCCGCGCTACAAAGAAAAAGTTAAGGATGAGATCGATAAGATGCTAGCAGCAGGCATCATTGAGCCCGTAGAAGAAAGCGAATGGGTTAGTCCCATGGTCATGCAAGAAAAGAAAACCAAAGGAGACATCAGGATCTGTGTCGACTTGCAAAAACTCAACGATGCATCGCTTCATGATCCATTTTTGACACCTTTCACTGATGAAGTACTAGACAATGTAGGAGGACAGGAGGTCTACTCCTTCACTGATGGCTTTTCAGGATATCACCAGATCAGAATCCACCCAGAAGATCACCATAAGACCACTTTTTCAACAGAATGGGGCTCATTCCAGTATATGGTAATTCCTTTTGGTCTTAAGAATGCACCAGCTATCTTTTCTAGAGTAGTAGTTGTTGTATTTAAAGAATACATCCATAAATTCCTAGAAGTTTATTTTGATGATTGGACTGTATTTGGATTAATTGACAAGCACATAGGAGATTTAAGACTGATGTTAGAGAAATGTAGGCAGTACCAGACTTCTCTAAACTTGAAAAAATGTATATTCTGTGCACCATTCGGTGTTTTGTTGGGTCACATTGTCTACAGGCAAGGCTTGATGGTAGATCCCGCAAAGATTGCCATCATTGTAAATATTCCAGCACCCAACTCAGTTAAACAATTGAGGACAGTACTTGGTCATACCGGGTACTACAGAAAATTCATCAAGGCATACACAAATATTACAGCACCGATGGAAAAACTGTTAAAGAAAGATGTAAAATTTCTATGGAATGAGGAATGCTAGCAGAGTCTAAACACACTTAAAGAGAAGATGGTTACAGCACCCATATTGGTATTTCCAGACTGGACTAAGCCATTTCATGTACATGTGGATGCATCTGGCATCGCACTAGGGGTTGTGTTAACGCTACCAGGAGAAGGAGGTATCGATCATCCTATCGCATACTCCAGCAGAAAGCTATAGACAGTAGAAAAGAACTACACCACGACAGAAAGAGAAGGCTTAGCTATGGTGTACACACTACAGAAGTTCAGGCACAACCTGTTAGGTGCCTCATTCAAGATGTTTATTGACCATTCCACATTGAAGTATCTGGTCAATAAGCCAGTGTTAGGGGGAAGAATCTGCAGATGGTTACTCCTCTTTCAGGAGTATGATTTTGAAATCATTGTCAAACCAGGAAGATTGAATGCCAGACCTGATCATCTGTCGTGAATAGACTCAGGAGAAGAGCCAAGTAATCTAGAGGACAATTTTCTAGATGCGCAATTGTTTTCTATTCAGATCGCAGATGAGTACTATGATGATATCATTCACTTTCTCACTACAGGAAGGGCACCTGAGGAGTTTACCAAGCATCAAAAGAGGCAGTTGGTTGTTAAAGCAGCAGACTTAACCCTAATCGCAGGACAGTTATACAAGTTAGGTCCAGATGAAGTCATGCGCAGATGTGTGATGCCGCATGAAAAAGAGGCTATTATCAGAGAAGCACATTCAGGTACCGCAGGAGGTCATTTCGCTGGAAAGCCGACTACGCAGAAAATCCTGACCATAGGATTATGGTGGCCTACGTTACACAAATACACTAAGGACTTTTGCAGATGCTACGATATCTGCCAGAGGGTAGGAAAACCTTCACGACGAGATGAAATGCTGCTGCGACTGCAAGTTACGCTACGCGCATTTGACAAGTGGGCTATAGACTTTGTGGGTCCTATCAACCCACCAGGAAAATGAACTGGTGTGAGATATATCATCACTGGAATAGAGTACCTCACCAAGTGGGCAGAGGCCAAAGCAGTAAGAAATTGTGATGCTGCTACAGCCGCACAGTTCCTTTTTGAAAACATCATCACTAGATTTGGATGCCCAGTAATTTTTATGAGCGATCAAGGCACACACTTTTTGAATCACACCATTGAGGCCTTGACGGAATAATTTCAGACACAGCACCATAAGAGCACTCCCTACCACCCACAAGCTAATGGTACGGTGGAGGCCTTTAACAAGATTTTAGAAAACGCTCTTGCTAAGATCTCCAACAACCAAAGGAATGATTAGGACCTCAAAGTTAACGTTGTATTATGGGCGTATAGGACTACATGTAAGAAACTTACAGGGCACACACCTTTCAGCTTGGTGTATGGACAGGAGGCTATTATGCCTATGGAGTATATTCTTCCCAGTTTAAGAATTGCTCAGATCACTGGAATGGCTGATACAGACACGGTGCAGGAAAGGCTAGCACAGCTACTTGCCTTAGAGGAAGACAGATTCATCATCGGATTCCATCAGAAAGTGCAGAAGGCACGAGAAAAATCTTGGCATGACAGACACATTAAGAGTAAGACTCTTCAGATTGGAGACCTAGTACTCCTCTATGATAGTAAATTTGTTAAGTTTCCAGGGAAGTTCAAGACGCATTGGCTGGGGCTGTATCAGATACAGCAAGTCACAAAGGGAGGAGCCGTTCAGCTCAGCAAACTGAATGGGGAGCTTCTTCCCATGATGATCAATGGCAGTAGGCTTAAGCTCTATAGCGACAGCCACTCCACCTCTCAACCCTAACTCAGAGTCGCAAGCGGTGCAGATGTCCAGTGTAGTTGAAAGGAGGCATTGCACCAGGAATTAGTCTACACCGGCAGGTATTCTAAGTATCAGGAATCGCATAAGGATGGTTCATTTTGCGCAAGTAAAAAAAAAAAATGCTTAAGTTTGTTATGAGCAAGTCATATGGTGTGGCATCGCAGCATCGCGATGTTTCTCCGTGCCACGCACCTAGTTGCAACGAGATAGAGGGCTAGTCAAGTTTCCTTCTGACAGGCAGTTAATGAAGAAATGACCAGTATACCTTACCATAGATTTGGCAACAGCATAATAAATTTTTCTAGATTTGGCAAATCTTCGATGAGACCGGCGCCTGCATACACACGCTTCGAGGGAAATTGATCGGATTTCAGCATTTATTGAGGATCGAAATGATGGGTATGGTCTCATCCAAGCAATTAATACGACCTACGGGTTCATTCTAGATGACCGTTGCGTACGGGATTATAGCCTTCAGCATAAAAGAAGAAATTATTCATTCAATAGGGTTACATTTGCAAAGACCCGAGAGCTATAGAGTGCATTGTTAAGTTTTCCCTGTGCAGAGATAATTCCGTTACAGAGTGCTTTGATTTTCATAGATTGCAGCCATTTCCAATCCTAAGTATTACACCGAGTGGGTTCTGTCTGAGGAGGAACCCTTAGAAGACATTTTGGAAAGGTTTGAGCATGGTGGCCATATGTCCGTTATGATGACGCCGCCCAGGGTTGTGAAATTAGGAACATCACAGGTCAGACAACTGCCGAGGATGCGGAGTCAAGCGCAGGATGTAGAAGATGTCATTAAAGTCTCTGCTAAAGAGAAGAAGAAAGACGAGCTGATCACTGAAGATAAGAAAACAGAGCAGCGGAATGATGAGAAGAAATCTCTAGCCAGGAAGAAAGTAAAAATGAGAAAAAGAAAGCCACGGGAGAAGGAAGATGACCTGTCTCATCAGCTAAGAGAAGAACAAGAGACTGCTGAGGAAAAGAAACGAAAATTTGGAGATCAGAGGTAGCATGAATACCTGGAGCGAGTTGCTGAGAAGAAAAGTGAAAGGGACAACAAACCAAACAAGCAGAACTCCAGCGTGCAGACAAAGGCTTGTTCTCAGAATGGAATTCCTGGTTTGTATACCTTTCGCAGAAGTAGGCTTCAGACTGAATGAAATGTTGAGAAGGCTGGAAGATACAGATTTTCCTTGTGATAAAATTTCTAACCCAGATAAAGAGGAAAGGATATATGTGGAAGACTTCTCAAGACCTGAAGATCCTTAAAAGGTCTCGCAAGTGACAAGAGCGAGAGCATGACAATGAGGGAAGGAAAGATAAGAGAACCCAAAGAACTAAGTTAGCAGAAGACTCTAGTATTAGTCAAGCTATGCTTGACTCGGCACAGAAGCGTGTCACAGCTATGCAAAACAAAGTCGCAGGACTTCGGGACAAGCTTCACTACACTTCGCAGGAAGCCAAGGAGAAGCTACAGCAGGAGAATCCTGCTGGTGGTGGCTCGGGGACGAGCCACAAGTAAGTGTTAGGGGACTGTTGGAGCAGAGTCCCGCAGCTACAGGAAAAGCTGCCATTTTGGCGGATAGACAGTTTGGTGAAGACGAAGAGATAAGGTAAAGCTACGATGATGTAGCATGTTTCTAGCTGCAGAGCAGAGCCGGAAACCATGATTTTTGTGACAGAGAAGTCAAGAAAGACAACAGTACCTGAGCGGCTGAGAAGAGAGAGCTCAACCACTGCATTGAAGGCAGCAGCAAAGACAGGAGGGCTCAGCTACCCTCATAAACGAAAAGGAGCGACGAGGCCGAGGTATTGAAGACAAAGGACAGAACAAGGGAAGTGGTGCATAATACCCATGGTCAGCATCAGGAATCATTGAAGACTGCAGAGAGCAGTGGTGTGATGGAAAGAGGCTACCCCAAGTACAGATATGTCGATTGTCACTAGTTAGGGTTTTGGGTTACTGTTGGGACAGGCCCACAGTGTTGTAATGGAGAGACCTTCGGGCCGCCTATAAAGGGATGTATTTTGTATTGTAAAAGGTTGGGATTTTTGGCATTTTACGCCATCCAGCTAGTCAGTGCTTCTGGAGCTATTAGGATAGCCAGTAGCTACTCAGACATTAGCGAGTCTGAGAGTACAGTCATCTGTTAGCTCACTGTTATTTGTATTGTAACAATCCGCATGGATTGACAGAGAGAGAGAGAGAGAGAATATTGTAAGAAGGAAATATTGAGATAGAGAAGAGATCTAGGAGAGAAGGGCTCCAGGCAGTGTGCGGAGTTACCCAGAAGATCTCTAGCTGCATATGCGGTGCAGCAGAACTGTGTACCTCTCTTAAGTTAAAATATAGAAACACAGTTCTATGGACATAGCTTCTATCCTAGAAGTGAACCATGTAAAATCAGAGTGTTATGTGATTGATTCATATGATTTACTTTGCTTGTTATATCTGTCATTCATTACATGAACTTTTCTTACAGTAAATGTATGTATGTGTTATTCAGTTCACAGCATTATAAAAGGATAAATGCAAGTTGAAGTCTTTAAGTGTTCTGTATAAGAGTTTGTTTATGTTTTTCTTAAGCCAGTTAAGAGTCGCAGTATAAATCAGCCTTGTGTATTGAGTATTGTAAGTTGAACACCAGTATGCTAAGTACGTTGAGTCGCAGCAGTAGGATATCGCAGGGAGGTGATATCGCACCATCAGAGGAGCTGTGGTGTGCGGTACCACAGTTTGAGGATCGAGCGTAGGAGAGAGTTACATGTTTCCCAAGACACGGCAATGCGATAGAGGTTGGAGTCATCGCGAGTAAGAGGACACTGCACATCGCGTCGCAAAATGAGACACTTCGTAGGCTAAGAAGAGTTGCGAGACGCACACAGGACGCCATACAGAACCTGGTCAAGACACTTGAGTATTTGGCCAACCCATTAGGATCACTTCAGGTGAGACTTCAGGCTACTCCGCGGTCTATTGCCGAAAGGGCCAGTGAGCTAGGGGTGTTGTTGGTACATTATAGTAAACCCGAGTCTGCCCAAGCAAACCAACATACTGTTTCTGCGGTATCTTCGACAGCACTACTCCTCTATGTCTAAAATTTTGTACTGAGGTAACCTCGTTTGTTCTCTTTCCCACACCATAGTTTTTACCAGAATTGGTTTCACCAATTGGGACTTATGAGACGTTTCCCAAGGTGACTTATTTCAGGACTATTCAGCATAGAAAACTTGTACGGACTGGAACATGTCCCTTTTTCATTGTCAAGGTCCAAAAATTTTATCATAGAAAGTATATTCCATGCCCTATTAGGACCATCTCATGAAATTTCATTTGTACCTTTTCAGCCCGAGATATATCAATTCTCCCTAGGTATCATGTCTAGGGATGAATCCTAGAAAAGGCTGGGACCCTAATTTGGAGGCAACATATTGCCCAAAATATAGTGAATCTCAGGCTGAAAGTTTTACACAGGGTACATCCAGATTTTATCTTCGGCCTGTGGAAATTTTGTCCCCTAATACTTCTTCAATCCTGAGATATAATGAATGTACCAAAACCACATGTTTTAGTATTTTAGGGTTTTTTAGGCCTGGGGTCAAACTAGGGTTTGACTTTCCCAAAGTTTTACCCAACCAAAAATATCGACCTTGGTCTCCAAAATTCGATTTTTATGAGAAGAGAAATCCCATGCTCGGCTCACTCAAAAATTCCTCTTCTGTGAAAAGCCTTAATTTCCTGTAGCAAAAACTGAAAATGCCTGGAATCAAATTATGCTTCGATAGAAAGATGCGCCCTTCAATGGAGAGCTATCCTAGCATCCTTTTGCTAATGTATTGTGGAGAGAGACCCAAAAATTAAGAAGCCCTAGCTTCTGTAGTTGCACATTGTCTTCTTCTCAAGTTAGCTCTAATACCATGTTAGATTTTTATCATTTAAGCAATATGATCTTAAGATCTTATCTGAGAGAATAACATGCACATCCATAATCACAAGACATAGGAGACAAAGAATTTTCCTTGAGGAAACCATAAAGGAGAAAACCCTGCAACTTCCTCAGATATAGAATGAGCACTAATGGCAGCAATAAAACACAAAGACAGAAAATATGATCTCCAACAGTTGTTCTCTCTCTCACTTGTGTGAGCACTTCCTCTCTCACTCATGCACCCTAGTTGAGTGAGTGTATGTGTAATAAACAGAGAGGCTCACTCTCGATTTATATTCTTTTGTTCACTTAATATTTGACTCTGTTACGTAGGCTCGAGTAATCCTAACTCAGTCATGTAGGCTTGAGTAATCACAACTAGGGTACTAATGAGCTTACTTACATTAACTCGCCAGGCCTGACTTCTCTAGGAGAGTCTAACAACCCTAGTGTCCCACAACTATGGTGACTTTAAACCTTGATCAATAAGGAGGGTTACCCTCTATTAATTTACGTGACTTGTTTACATTATTAATTCTCCTAATAGGAACATTGGGGTATGACATGACTCAATTACATTACCGATACTTCCCAATAGGAACATCGAGGTACAATACATAAGATATACAAGTGAATGCATTTTGAAGTTACAAATACATCAAGAAGGAGCTGTGATCACACCATAACCACAGATCAACTTGCTATAGTATCCCATGTGCCCCAGCTTTTCCCTAAGTTGTTTCACATTTGTAGGAGGTGGAAAGCTCAAAATCAGCGCAATCTTTGTAGGGTCAACCAAAATTCCTTGCTTGCAAACAATGTGACCCAATAGCATCCCAAAAGGTGCATAGAAAATACACTTATTCAAGCTCAACATGATTTGATGTTGTTGACATCACTCCAGCATCAATCGTAGGTTTTCCATATGGTCCATCAATCCATAAATTGTCCAGTCATCCATATAAACTTGCAGAAACTTCTGAATAAAATCCTTGAATGCAGCGACAAGAACCTGGGAAAATATCGTAGGCACATTATTCATCCCAAATTGAATCATGGTTTACTTAAAACAACCCCATTCAGTAATGAATGTTGTCTTATGATGATCCTCTTTTGCGATCCTGACCTAGTGATAGCCAGAAAATCCATCCATAAAGGAATACATTTCTTGACCTTCCACTCCTTCAAGCACCTCATAAATGAATGGTGTTGGGAATGGATCATTCACATAGGCATCATTAAATTTTCTAAGTTCGACCCAAATCTGAACCTAACCTGTCTTCTTCTCTTAGACCACCATAGGGCTGATCCATTTTGATTCCTCAAGCAGCTCAATTATTCTAGGATCTAGCATTCTGTTGAACTCAACTTTGACTATCTCCTTGTATCATGGATTCAAGTGAAACGGCCTCTACCTTACTGGTTTCGCATCTGGTTTTAGTGGAATCTTCATATCTCCTAAATCTCCCAGTATTCCATTCATCTCAAAAAACCTAATAGGAAACAAGTCTTGAAATTCATGCAACGAATCTATGATATTTGCCATGGTCTCTTCGTCCCATTAGTCCCCAATATTCACAAAATTTGGGTTCTCCTCCGTCCCAATGTTGACCTTCTCAAATCTTAATGGTTGATTCATTGGATCCATCAATACGTCAGGTGTTGCAACATCTTGACTCCCTTCAAATTCTAGGATATTGATGTTCCACAGATCATCACTGCCCTCGGGTCCTCCAGTCACATTATAGCATTCCATCATCACCTACATCTAACAATGACCATGCGGATCTATGGGATATGCACCCGGTACTACCTTTAGAACAACATCGTGGAAGTGCTGCAGTGCATCATGAATAGTTGGATTAGAATCTGCGAAACTGAAGGTGTGATTAAAGTGAACCATCAACTCTTCCCAAGTATTAATCTCTCTGCGTAATTTGTTTGATACATACAATGTGTTGAGGCCTGGAAATTCGTAGGAAACAACAGTAAGGGATTCTCCCCAATCAACGTTCCCAACTAGCCCGTTGACTGTTTGGTATAAGGAATCCGTCCGGTTTGCGGTCCAGCTACCGTAGGTCAAAGTAACAAAACAAACGGCTTTTACTGGTTGCGGCCCGGTCCACCGAGTTTTTGTATTTTTTGACTTAATGCATGAAATGCAAAGGCCTAATTAACAATGCAGGATGATGAGGGTGTGGGGAGCGTCACAATGTGATGCGCAGGTTCTTACCTCTCATCTTAGGCTCACACGCATCTGCATCACATATGCAAGAATGAAATAAACTAACTAACTACCTACCTATCCACCTATCCCCGGGGAGCGAGAAAGTGATTTATTTATGACTAATGTGGATTATTTATGCCTTATAAACAGAAATTACAGGTAGCTGATATTCTTATCTACAACACATGAAAGATTAAAGGTATTTCAACAATTAGATAGCCAATTCTTTATTAAACAACATACATTACTCATTGTGGAAATCTTCATAAAATAAACTAGAAATCATTCACACAAGAACATAGGTTCAATGAGTTAGAACGGTCTCACAGTTAATGGACATAAATCTGAAAATGAAATAGTTCCTCTTCAACAAATCCATAGCACAACATTTGAATATTCCACTAAGCTTCCTCCAATAGGCAAACTATAATTTTCTATTGCAAAAGGAAATAGTTCTTCTTACAATATGTCTTCACCAGTTTCACTGGGAAAAATCCCCCCTCTCTTCTAAGTCTTTTACATTTATACAAAAAGGGTCAGACTATTGGGCTGCCCAAAGTGGCCTTTGGGCTTCCCAACCTCTCATCTTCCAACATTCTATTTTTCTTAAATGTTTTACAAAAATTAGTTACAAATTATAATGATGACCGACCCTTCATGAGGAAGGGCCCACTTGACTATCCAGAAACTTCCTCCATGCTGCAGCCTCATTAGCGATGCCTTCAAAAGTACAAGGTTCTGAAAACTGAATATTTATCTCAAATTTCTCAGCTTGTTTCTTGATAACCTCGACCCTGGACATACTCAAATGGAGCTGATATTCAAGAAGCAGTATACTAATAGCTGGGTGATCTACTTGGCTTCTCAAGATCAGGTTATCCATGGCTCTGATATCCTGCACCTTAGCTTCTTCCTCCTAGAATGTCTTCTGTAATAGCTCTACAAAGGCATCATGATCTGGAAAAACTTCCAGCCTCTCCTCCGATTTTATCTGGCACCGGTTGAATGTATTGAGAATTCTTCTAAAGAATTCAATGCATAATCCCTTTGTCTTCTTCACTGCCTTCTTGAAATCTTCAGTGGTATTAATAGCAAACTCCACTAGGTTATAGTCCCGTTTGAGGGCCTGTTGGTCTTTTGCCAGTAGCTCCGCTGGGGTTTCCTTGTTGTTCTCCAACCTTGCCATTCGTACAGTCAGGACCTCTAGGATGTCCTGGGACCTATCCACAAAGTAGGATACAGTTTCCAGAATCTCCTCCAAACGGCCGTCGATCTGCAGCACTTTACACCTTTCTTCTTCTACAACAGTCTGCAGCTGCAACATCTTGGTTTTCTGGGTCAATACACGCTTCTTGAGAGGCTAAAGATCGACTTGCTCTTCTATTGCTACTTCCAAGGTAGTGTTCAAAGCAGAAATCTACTCCTAGTGTTCCTTTCTTAGTTCTAGGGTGTGCATATCATTGGCCTGCAAGAGGATCTTCAGCTGTTCTTCTAGGTCTCCCACCTTTTCCAGTAACTGTTCCTTCTCCTTCTTCAACTCTTGATCTTCTACTTGTACTTGCTCAAGGCGTTCTTGCGTAGTCTCCTGAGCCTGTCTCTCTTCATGTAGGGTCTGCAACTCAGCTTCAGCAGTCTTCATCTCCCTCTGTAAGTGTTCAAATTTCCGCTTTAACCTATTTCCTTCCTCTCTCTCTTTCCTCAAGGTATCTTTCAGCTGAGCAGAGGTTTTCTTAGATGAATCCAGTTCAATCATCACCTTATTTATGTTATCTTCCGAGGCATCGATCATTGCAGCCCCGGCTCTCAGTGTGAACCTAGGATCCTAGTCTGTTCCTAGCATCACCGCCGTATCCGTTATCATCTTTCCTGGTAGATATCCTGCTTCAAATTTCTTTTATGTCCTCTTGATTATCCTTTTCGTTGCTCTATCATAAAACACAGTGTTGAAATCAGGGATTTCCTTTCCCTTTTCCTGCACAAATGGGACCAGCATGAGTGTGGGAACCCTGGGTAGGATAGTAGCAGGTACTTGAGGGGTCTATACCTCGGGGTTCTCCACCTCCTGAGTCTGCCCTCCTGCTTCTTCAGAAGCTGACTACTGTGTCAACTTTATTCTTTCAGTTTCTTGCTTGTGGAGCTCCTCATCAAGCTTTCTTTTTGCTTCCTCTATTTCTTTTCTAGCTGCTTCCTCTGCTTTCTCTATTGCTTCCTGAGCAGCTCTTCTTTCTTCTCCTAAATGAATCCTTTCTGCAGCTTCTTTTTCCAACCTCTGGGCTTCTTCATTTCACTTTTTGGCTTCTTCTTCAGCCTTTGCCTGTTCGTCCCCTTTTCCACCTTTGGTGGCAATCTTTTTCTTGAATCTTCTCATTAGCATTGTCATGTTTGGGGCGTTTCGAAAGACCGATTCATCCTTATCAAAATGGTGGGTGTACTTGAAGTGCACCTTGTGTTCTTTGCAATGCTCAATAACCTTGCCTTGGGTGTCATTTTTGCGGAAGGGCATCTCCCTGAAATGGAACTTCTCCAACTCCTCTATGAATTCAGCAGCTTGTTTTACCTTGGTGAATTTATAGCTTCCTAGCTTGAATGGCAAAGGAGGGTAGGCAGTCTTCTTATGTTCGAACAAAAAACTACCTATTCCATCTATGAACACTTGTCTGACTGCCTCCTTATGGACTATGTAATCCGTTGCATATTTGGGCAGCAGTGAAGGTGTTCTTGATCCTCCAAACATCCGAAAGTACATGCCATTTTCAGTTAAGAAATAATCCGCATATTCTCCTATCACTTGCATGGCTTCTTCCGACATACAATCACACTCCTTCCAGAAAATGAGTGTGTATAGAGGCATAATGAAGTGCTCACAGACCTCTCTGTAATGGCTATGGTACTGGTGAGCCCACAATGGTCTATAAGCAGCATACACAAGCATCCTTTCCCTGTCCCAGATGCACCTGAGACTGGGGAAAGCCTGGTTGCACAATATGTAGTCTATTAATATTTAACTCATGTAAAACTCCGATCTTTTCTTGGACTCTCCCTCCAAGGCTGAGGTCACGCAAGAAGAAAGACTGCTGGACACCATGCTGGCCCAATTGAAGACTGTGCCTTGAGTTGCCACATGAAAAATAATTGGTATCCATTCAAGTTTGAAGAGTCTGCCATGACCTCTCCCAAATATTCTGTTGAGCATCAAGGCTATGAATATGTAGGGAGCCCTCAAGTTCGCTATATCATACTCATTGGTCGGTCTGTGTCAAAAATGCTTTCCCTACAACAACATTCTCCTAAGAGTTTCCACCAGGTCCATTTTGATTCTTTTCAGCCAATCCTCTGACAAGAAAACCTGGGGCTCTGGTAGGTGATAAGCCAATGCCACATATCCAGGGCTAAATGCACTATAGCCCTATCCTTCAACATTTCCCATGATCATTGTAGTGGTGTCTACTCGGGGCAGAATCGATCCAATTACCTCAAAGCATGGGAACAGCTCTGGTCTGGTGGCTACTTTCATGAGAGAAGATTTCTCTATGTTCGCATAGATGGATTCTTCTTCGAGGACCATTTCGGGAACCTCCCTGCGGGAAATCAATCTATATACCTCACCCCATTTGTACTCGGGTTCCACACCAGAAACACATTGAGTGTCTTCATATATGTACTCGGTCTTTGTGACCTCTTCTACTTCTAGTCCTTCTTCGACCACAGGGGCCTTCTTCTTCTGTCTCTTGGACATGGTGGATTCGAATTCTTCCTGCCATATATAACAATGTAATATTGATAAATTCAAGTTTCAGACATTCACCAGACACTATGCAACATTTTATTCTTTCTATGTGTACTATTACAGCCACTAGTTGATGAAACTAAGATATAAGCTTGCATAACCTGACTGGCCTGACTAACAGGACTATTACAACCAAATACACATTATTTAGTGATCTCGTCTATATCTTAGCATGATACAAAGCATTACTGTATGATATTAAATTATTTCATCAACCATCTTCTAGATTACAATAAATTGCATCCATATGCAATGTGCCATTTTCCTGTGTCTAATGTGATAGCAAGCGGGGAAGCAAATGCATGCATGTACAGCCTAAAAATACCTTAACCATCAGAACCATTAAAACGCAATATGCAGTGTTCAGCAATTTAGTCTGTGTATATTCAACAAAGGAGATAATTGAGAGTAGTTATATGTAGTATGCTTGTGAGAGACTCCTGCGTTTTATAATAACAAACATTTTAACAATGAATAGCCTAGCCGGACTAAAATCAACAAGAACTTGTGCAGCTCGCAGGAGAAAAATTACATTAAGCCGACTACACATTTCACTCTCCGCGGGTACTATTGTCATCCGACTACAAAAAATGCTCCTATCAAACTCACTACCCATGCGATTCCCAGCTAACAAACCATAACAGCGGCATATCCCTTCTAACCAACTAGGGTTTCTAACGATCGAGCCCAAAAGGACTGTGCAGGATGGCGTGAGCAACACAGGCTGGGGTTCGAGAAAACGGGCAATATGGACCTCGAACAAAAGGAGGAACTACCAAAACTATAGAAAAAAACCCAACAAAACCTCCCTCTGCACCTCATTATCATACACAGGGCGTCTTGGTGCAGGCGGCGTAATGGCCGCCTACACCAAACCCCCAACCACCACGCGCAAGCTTGCGCACCAACAGCTGCGGGTGAACGATTGCTCCATAGGTCAAAAAATGCCAGTGATAGCATTCAAATACCCCCCCCCCCCCTCATTATATACGCATATACCTAACGGGGCAAAGGAAACCACCATAACTAAGACTAACTGCCTCAATCCTTAACCCATGCTTCAAAAGGAACGGGAGAAGGTGAATAAACTAACCTGGCACTGAAGTATTCGGCGTGAAGAGGTTTGGTAAGCCTCGTGACTGCCACCTGGATACAGGTACGCCGACCG
This sequence comes from Pseudotsuga menziesii, assembly GCA_001517045.1. NCBI lineage: Eukaryota > Viridiplantae > Streptophyta > Pinopsida > Pinales > Pinaceae > Pseudotsuga > Pseudotsuga menziesii. Next base: position 303,359 of record LPNX010506378.1, read on the forward strand.
TAGGGTCCTTCACCGGCTCAAGACAACGACAGCTCAACGGTAATAGTGCTTCGGCGATGAAAAATAACAATAGAAAACCAAAACTCCGTATTCGTATATATTATTTGCTTACACGTGCGAGGAGAAAATAGGACATCGGAGGGCTTTCTATCAGAGGTTGGAAGTGGTCTTCCTCCCGAAACAGCGGACGGCCGAAGCGTAGACCCATCCGCGGAGACATGCATGGTGGGAAAAACATAAGATCGGACGTCGGAAGGTTTTTGTATCGGGCGATGAAAACGAACACTCCCCCACAACGACAGATGAAAAAATCGTAAAAGTTTCCGCTCCGGTTACACATCGGGTAACAAATGAAAGATCAGACGTCGGAAGGTTTTTGGGTCGGAGGACGAAAGTTTAAAACCATCCGTAACGGTGAAATAAAATATCGTAAAATCTCCCGACATCAAAACAAAATGGCATCCGACATAAGAAACAAACGATTGGTAGACAGAAGTGAACTTTGATCTGCAATGGTGGAAGACGAAAGCAAAATTCCACCTGCAACGGCGGAAGACTAAAACAACAAAAGTTCCGATTCAAACCTGTTTCAAATGCGCTTAAGGGCAGCAATAATGCTAGGTCAAATAGTGGATTACTTCAAGCAATCAGAATCAAAACAATGGGTAGCTCAATCCAAGCATAATCAAAGTCCTTCTGAAAGTTCTTAGACCAATTCCAAGAAGAAAAACCAACTAATTCAAGCAAAGGAGGGTCCTAAATTTTTTTATAATTTTGGGAAATTGTTGTAGCTGCAACACCATGATTGCATCATCTCAGTCAAATGTTGGATAAAGGCATGGACCAGCTCATCCTTTGGTCATGATGCCCACAAGGTTTGACACTCAATCATATGATCATGAGGGTTATTCCTTCCAACGTGGTACTCTTCTACATCGCCAAAGAAAACTCTCATCAATCTTCGACACTACAACCATCCAGTGATCGACTTCTTATGGGTAACCCACCAACGTGTTGGGGTAGCCTTCAGCGCTTACTCCAATGCTAGAAACCATTGTGGTTATCACACCTTATCTTCGAATTCCAATAGGAATTCAGACAATGCAGGAAGTCCTTCATATACTGGTAATTCAACAATCTCAATTGTGACTCGGAAAAATGACTACGTAATTAAGCCACACTTCCTTAGCGATAACTCATGCATGTGATTCTACCAATTTTCTTGTGCATCATGGGAATCAGAAGACACAGAGCTGGAGCTATGCCAACCAAGATCACCGTCGACTATAAGATGGATGTAATCCTCTGAGATGTTATATGCATGGTCCCATCCCTTTACAGCCATAGTATGCATGGTCCACAATTGCGGTTATGGCATAAAATGTGTTTGAAGTTGTGGTTGTGGTACAAACTGCATCTGTGATTACGGATGTGGTACAAACTATGGTTGGGGTGGCGGTTGTACAACCTGTGGTTGCAGTTGTGGTTTTTGTATTTCCTGATGTTCTTCTCCATTTACATACTACATGTCCATTGTTCTATCCTAAAGTAGATCATATGCGCAACAATCCTTATCTTCATGCCCAACTGACCGACAGAAAGTGCAGTATAAATCCGTCGACTTCGTTACCTTCTTCTGCATATATCCACAATATTCATGTCGATGCCCATAAACTTGAAAAATGCAGCACCATGGCATACCACCACAACTTAATGGGTTTAGAGCTCCTGACAACAGGTAGTTTTGGAAATTTGGACAGTTATCCTTAGTGTGTCCATCTGTGTGACATCAAGTACACCATACTTCTTTGCGATGTTATTTTCCTTTTTTGATGTCTTATGTTATACCAAAATCCTATCACCATCATGTGATAAGACATTTGACATACCTACTTGCCCTGAATCCCAGCTTCTGGAGTGGAAACTAAATGGTTTTTCATCAATCTTACATGAAAATTCACAGCACCACACATACCCCTTTATCCAGGAGTGGTACCCTTTCTCACACCACCTTTCATCGGTTTTCCATAAGCGGTGCCACCGCCCATTGCCCTTGGTCCATAGGAAACTATTACCAGAACCGCTCTGTCATAGAAGGAGAAATGTGGTACCCTGGGTAAAAAGGGAAAAAGAGAAGTTTCTCGAGGCTTCTAGATGATAAGCCTCGTGTACTGCCTTATCCCTACTGTTGTCAGTTGGTTGAGCTCGAGATCCCTCATCCTAGGATCTTAGAGGCCACCTCACCCACTAATTTCTCAACCATCTCTATCCATTAAAGCCCTATAAATATGAGCTCATAGCCATGGTTGAGAGGATAACAATGAAGGCATTGTTATGCTGTTGGATTGATTCTTGGCCCAAGATCATTTGGAGAGAGAATAGAGAGCTAGAGTCGGAGATTTTGGGGATGAAGAGTTGGTTTCATGGAGATGCATGTCAACACTAAGGCTTGGGTGTAAACTTCTTCATATTTCTAATGCAAGTTGATTTATGTCCCACATATGATGTTGTTGTTGTGATTTCACATATATATGTTGCTAGATTCCTTAGTCACTAGCATAGATTAGTAGATCATATTCTGGTTTCTTTGATTCATTTCATGTTGAGATTTTTTGCAGGTACACATGTGAACTGTCAAAGCCTTGTATTCCAGATATCTACAGCATCTAGGGAGAGTATTCAACCTCTGTCCTTTATTTGTTCTGGATCTGAACCATTCAGACCAGTGGAACACCTTGTTGTCCGCAGGAGGTGAAATATTCCAGCCAACAAATCTTTCTTAAACTATGCTCTAAGAAACCACAGGGTAAACTATGCTCTAAAACCTGCTCCTACCCAACATGATATCCATAGGTTGGCAGGTTGCCCCCATTTCATAAAATCTAGCAACTTAACTCCAGTATGAAGTCTAGAGGCTGGAGCCATGCCCCCCATTTTACCTATGATGGGAAGAAGCTAACTAGAAGAAGGGGAAGGAACCACAAGAACATGGGGCACATTCAGGGCCATCTGATTACTAGGAGTAATGCAATGTTCAGGTGTAACAAAAGAAAGCTGATCAATGGTCACAATCTTCCCATCATGGGGAAAATGCATAACTCTAAAGAGTGTGGACACAACAACCTTCATGGCATAGACATAGTCACTTCCAAGGAGTAGATTGAAATCTAAAGGACCTTGGACCACCATAACATCAATACAAATAGTTTTCCCTCCTAATGTAATAGGAAAATAAGGAAGGTTCTCTAAAGGTGCAGTAGGTCTGCGATTAAAAGCCAATATCTAATCGGTGGCTGGCACAAGCTAAGGAGAACCTAAAGCTTGCCAAGCAGTTGAGGATAGAATACTAACAGAAGCCCCTTCGTCAACAATAGTGTGAAGTATCTGCCTAGCAGTAACATTCACAACTATCTGGAAAGGAACACTTGAATGAAGATGAGACTCTGTTAGGTTACTCCAGTAAAAGGAAATAACCTCACTACTCAGAGAGGGTTCTGTCGAAATAGACAAAATTTCCTCTTGTCAAGAACAATCAGAATGAAGCATAAAAACTTCAGGAGGATTCAGTTCATTCTCTACTGTAAGAGAAGAACAAGACAAATATTTGGTCAAAGAGACTACTTCAGTCTTAACACTCTCTGATGAAAGAGCGGGATTAGGTGGAAATGACATCGACTCGACCACTTTAACTTCACTCTCCAAAAGAAGAATGGGATCAACCACAGATAAATCTGAATCGACCACTTGGTCAACCAGTGGGGGATCAAGGGATAACTTACTATCACTTGTTGGAATCACCTGTTGATGATTAGTAATATTTTCCAACCAACGCAAAGCTTCATCGATGCTTGGACAAAGAAAAGTACGATGCATAGCCTTACATATCAAACAAGGATACAAGACTTTACCCTTACGACCTTTTACCAATGGGTCACTGGTTGAGGGAGTATCATCAACATTATGATCAAAGTTTGATGACACAGATGGTTTGGACCTTTTAGACCATTCTTCTTGTACATGGGAGAGATCAGGACACTCCTTAAGAAGGTGGTCCCCCTTGCAAAGCCTATAAGGGAACTTGGGTTTTCCAAGTGCTCTCTTAGAATGAGCACCATCAAGAGCAAATGGTTGCTGCTTTTTCTCTTTCTTATCCTTCTTCTTCTTACCCTTCCCTTTCTTCTTCTTCTTACCCACATGACTACTAACCATAGGGCTTTGGTCAAGTGAAGAAGAAGAAAGAGATGAAGCCACAACCGGCGAGGAAGGAGAGGGATTAGTTTGAGGTCGATCCTCTCCTGGAGGAGAGGTGACATTTGAGACATTATGTGTAATAGGAATTACCAGATTAAAAAGCTAGACCAGTAATCCTATAGTTAATCCAGGAAGATTTAGAGTGGTAATAAAGGGAGGACCAATACCTTCACTTGGAGGGAATACAAAAGGTACACCTTGGAAAGGGACCTCTTGAGTGGTAGTCCTAGATGAGGATTCCATCTCTAAACTCTCTAATAACCCCCTAACTACCATGCACAAGAAAGTACTACTCAAACTAAAAGAAACAAGCAAACATGTGAAATGAGTGGATAAGAGTCAAGAACCTCACAGGATAGGCCAAAAGGATAATTTAGATGGTTTGAGGATTCCTAAAAGGGTCTCTTGAATTACGTAAGGTACAAGGGAGCTCAAATCGCTGGTAGTGTTGTCTAATGCATAACCGTACACAAGGGGGATTCTGATATACAATCGAGTACTTGAAGTACCTTTGAGTCTTTCAAAAGAATGCATTGTCACTTGTGACATTGTGTATCTATCCTGTCTAGTCATGCTGCCAAGTCATTTTTTCATGCTGCTCGATGTTCAAAGGGAATCTGAAGAATTTTTACCTCTGCAGTCTACACAGTCTTTGTGTTAGTATCTTTGAGTCAGTCATATGGTTACTACATTCACATCATTCCAGAACTATGTTCCGAGTTTCATGTCGTCGATGTGGGACTCATCATGGCCCTCCTTCGACGAGACTATTCCCGTCAACATTAGCTCATCATCCAGGAAATAGTCTTAGAAACAATATTTAGTACCTTGAGATCTATATGCCTTAATGACATATTCTCTCACTCTCAACATAGGTTCACATCATTGACCTTTGATCGATAGAATCAACTGGGTGTTCGACGTCAGGACATCTATTCACACTCAGTAGATTGTACTAGAGTACCTTGGGAATCATTGACATTAATGGTGATCTCCCTCGCACTTGTTAAGGGTTCACATCATTGGTCGGTAATCAAGTGGTTTCTACCATGTTTGACTTCAAATCATTGTAATCACATGGATAGAATCATACTTTGTGGAGGACAAGACGAAGACCCTGGGCATTTGTTTAAAGTGCTCACTGCTTTTCCCCAGGTTGCGATGGAGTTTTGTATATCTACCATGGATCCACATTTGTATGGTCATGGCTATGCTCAAATTTGCGTCTGTATGACATAGATCTACGTTGTATGTCTGGTAGCTATGTCCAAGTTTGAGTCCTCTATCACATGGATCTACACTGTATTCTAGTAGCCATGCTTGTTTATTCCACTCATAGATCTTCCTTGTATCGGTCCGCAGCTATGAGTTTGGTTACTTGTGTCTATGAGTCAACATACTGATGTACTATAGATGCCTACTTGACGACATGCTCCGATTGAGCCAATATTTTCATCTCCTGGCAACGACTTGTTCTCAAAGCTCTCATTTATCGTATCCCTCTAAGACTCATGCTTTGGGGGGCATCCCGTTATACCAAAATCCTATCATCATCATGTGATAAGACATTTGACATACCTACTTGCCCTTAATCCCACCTTCTGGAGTGGAAACTAAATGGTTTTTCATCAATCTTACATGAAAATTCTCAGCATTGCGCATACCCCTTTATCCAGGAGCGGTACCCCTGCTTGCACCGCCTTTCATCGGTTGTCCACAAGCGGTGCCACCGCCCATTGCCCATGGTCCATAGGCAGTTATTACTAGAACCGCTCTGTCATAGAAGGGGAAATGCGGTACCCTGGGTAAAAAGGGAAAAATAGAAGTTTCTCGAGGCTTCTGGATGATAAGCCTCGTGTTCTGCCTTATCCCTACTATTGTGGGTTGGTTGAACTCGAGAACCCTCATCCTAGGATCTTAGAGGCCACCTCACCCACTAATTTCTCAACCATCTCTATCCATTAAAGCCCTATAAATATGAGCTCATAGCCATGGTTGAGAGGAGAACAATGAAGGCATTGTTATGCTGTTGGATTGATTCTTGGCCCAAGATCATTTGGAGAGAGCATAAAGAGCTAGAGTCGGAGCTTTTGGGGATGAAGAGCTGGTTTCATGGAGATGCATGTCAACACTAAGGCTTGGTTGTAAACTTATTCATATTTCTAATGCAAGTTGATTTCTGTCCAACATATGATGTTGTTGTTGTGATTTTGCATATATATGTTGCTAGATTCCTTAGTCACTAGCATAGATTAGTAGATCATATTCTGGTTGCTTTGATTCGTTTCATGTTGAGATTTTTTGCAGGTACACAGGTGAACTATCAAAGCCTTGTATTCTAGATATCTATAACGTCTAGGGAGAGTCTTCAACCTCTGTCCTCTATTTGTTTTGGATCTGAACCATTCAGACCAGTGGAACACCTTGTTGTCTGCAGGAGGTGAAATATTCCAGCCAACAAATCTTGCTTAAGGAGTTGTTTTATTTTTTAACAAGCTTGAAACCATGGGGTAAACTATGCTCTAAAACCTACTCCTACCCAACATGATATCCAGAGGTTGGTAGGTTGCCCCCATTTCATAAAAGCTAGCAACTTAACTCCAGTATGAAGTCTAGAGACTAGAGCCATGCCCCCCATTTTACCTATGATGGGAATAAGCTAACTAGAAGAAGGGGAAGGAACCACAAGAACATGCGGCACATTCAGGGAAGTCTAATTACTAGGAGTAATGTGATGGTCAAGTGTAACAAAAGAAAGCTGATCAATGGTCACAATCTTCTGATCATGGGGAAAATGCATAACTCTGAAGAGTGTGGACTCAACAGCCTTCATGGCGTACACATAGTCACGTCCAAGGAGCAGATTGAAATCTAAAGGACCTTGGACCACCATAACATCAATACATACAGTTTTCCCTCCTAATGTAATAGGCAAATAAGGAAGGGTCCCTAAAGGTGCAGTAGGCCTGTGATTAAAATCCAATATCTGATCAGTGGCTGGCACAAGCTGAGGAAAACCTAAAGCTTGCCAAGCAATTGAGGATAGAATACTAACAAAAGCCCCTTCATCAACAATAGTGTGAAGTATCTGCCTAGCAGTAACATTCACAACTATCTATAAAGGAACACTCAAATGAAGATGAGACTCTATTAGGTTACTCCACTCAAAGGAAATAACCTCACTACTCAGAGAGGGTTCTATCGAAACAGACAAAATTTCCTCTTGTCGAGAACAATCAGAACGAAGCATAAAAACTTCAACAGGATTTAGTTCATTCTCTACTAGAAGAGAAGAACAAGACGAAGATTTGGTCAAAGAGACAACTTCAGTCTTAACACTCTCTGATGAAAGAGCGGGATCGAGTGGAAATGACACCGACTCAACCATTTTAACTTCACTCTCCAAAGGAAGAGTGGGATCAACCACATTTAAATACGAATCAACCACTTGGTCAACCAGTGGGGGATCAAGGGATGACTTACTATCACTTGTTGGAATCACCTGTTGATCATCAATAATATTTTCCAACCAACGTGAAGCTTCATCCATGCTTGGACAAAGAAAAGTATGATGCATAGCCTTGCATATCAAAAAAGGATACAAGACTTTACCCTTACGACCATTTACCAATGGGTCACTGGTTGAGGGAGTATCATCAACATGATGATGAGAGGTTGATGGCACAGACGGTTTGGACCGTTTAGACCATTATTCTTGTACACATGAGAGACCGGGACACTCCTTAAGAAGGTGGTCCCCCTTACAAAGCCTACAAGGGAACTTGGGTTTTCCAGGTGTTCTCTTAGAATGAGCACCATCAAGAGCAAATGGTTGCTGCTTTTTCTCTTTCTTATCCTTCTTCTTTTTACCCTTCCCTTTCTTCTTCTTCTTACCCACATGACTACTAACCATAGGGTTGTCGTCAAGCAAAGAAGAAGAAAGAGATGAAGCCACAACAGGTGAAGAAGGAGAGGGAATAGTTTGAGGTCGATCCTCTCCCAAAGGAGAGGTAACATTTGAGACATCAGGTGTAACAGGAATTACTGGATTAAAAAGCCAAACCGGTAATCCTATAGTTAATCTAGGAAGATTTAGAGTGGCAATAAAGGGAGGACCAATACCTTCACTTGGAGGGAATACAAAAGGTACACCTTGGAAAGGACCTCTTGAGTGGTAGTCCCAGATGAGGATGCCATCTCTAAACTCTCTAATAACCCCCTAACTACCACGCACAAGCAAATTCTACTCAATCTAAAAGCAACAAGCAAACATGTGAAAGGAGTGGATAAGAGTCAAGAACCTTAGAGGACAGGTCAAAAGGATAACTCAAATGGTTTGAGGATTCCTAAAAGGGTCTCTTGATATACGCAAGGTACGAGGGAGCTCAAATCGGTCGTAGTGCTTTCTAATGCATAACCCTACACAAGGGGCCTTTCAATATACAATCGAGTACATGAAGTACCTTTGAGTCTTTCAAAAGAATGCATTGTCCACTGTCGCATTGTGTATCTGTCCTTTCTAGTCATGCTGCCAAGTCATTTTGTCGTGCCGCCCAATGTTCAAAGGGGATCTGAAGAAGTTTTACCTCTGCAGTCTACACAGTCTTTGTGTCAGTATCTTTGAGTCAGTCATATGGTTACTACATTGACATTATTCCAGAACTATGTTTTGAGTTTCTTGTCATCAATTTCGGACTCATCATGTCCCTCCTTCGATGAGACTATTTCGTCGACATTAGCTCATCATCTGGGAAATAGTCTTCGAAACAATATTTAGTACCTCTGTATGCCTTAATGACAGATTCTCTCGCTCTCGACATAGGTTCACATCATTGAACTTTAATCGATAGGATCAACTGGGTGTTCGACGTTAGGACATCTATTCACACTCAGTAGATTGTACTAGAGTACCTTGGGAATCATTGACATTAATGGTGATCTCCCTCACACTTGTTAATGGTTCACATCATTGGTCGGTAATCAAGTGGTTTCTACCATGTTTGACATCAAATCATTGTAATTACATGGATAGAATCGTACTTTGTGGAGGATGAGACGAAGACCCTCAGCATTTGTTTAAAGCGCTCACTACTTTTCCCCAGGTTGCGATGGAGTTTTGTATATCTACCATGGATCCACATTTGTATGGTCATGGCTATGCTCAAATTTGCGTCTGTATGACATAGATCTACGTTGTATGTCTGGTAGCTATGTCCAAGTTTGAGTCCTCTATCACATGGATCTACACTGTATTCTAGTAGCCATGCTTGTTTATTCCACTCATAGATCTTCCTTGTATCGGTCTGCAGCTATGAGTTTGGTTACTTGTGTCTATGAGTCAACATACTGATGTACTATAGATGCCTACTTGACGACATGCTCCGATTGAGCCAATATTTTCATCTCCTGGCAACGACTTGTTCTCAAAGCTCTCATTTATCATATCCCTCTAAGACTCATGCTTTGGGGGGCATCCCGTTATACCAAAATCCTATCATCATCATGTGATAAGACATTTGACATACCTACTTGCCCTTAATCCCACCTTCTGGAGTGGAAACTAAATGGTTTTTCATCAATCTTACATGAAAATTCTCAGCATTGCGCATACCCCTTTATCCAGGAGCGGTACCCCTGCTTGCACCACCTTTCATCGATTGTCCACAAGTGGTGCCACCGCCCATTTCCCTTGGTCCATAGGCGGTTATTACCAAAACCGCTCTATCATAAAAGGAGAAATGTAGTACCCTGGGTAAAAAGGGAAAAATAGAAGTTTCTCGAGGCTTTTAGATGATAAGCCTCATGTACTGCATTATCCCTACTGTTGTGGGTTGGTTGAGCTCGAGATCCCTCATTCTAGGATCTTAGAGGCCACCTCACCCACTAATTTCTCAACCATGTCTATCCATTAAAGCCCTATAAATATGAGCTCATAGCCATGGTTGAGAGGAGCACAGTGAAGGCATTGTTATGCTGTTGGATTGATTCTTGGCCCAAGATCATTTGGAGAGAGCATAGAGAGCTAGAGTCGGAGCTTTTGGGGATGAATAGCTGGTTTCATGGAGATGCATGTCAACACTAAGGATTTGTTGTAAACTTCTTCATATTTCTAATGCAAGTTGATTTTTGTCCCACATATGATGTTGTTGTTGTGATTTCGCATATATATGTTGCTAGATTCCTTAGTCACTAGCATAGATTAGTAGATCATATTCTAGTTGCTTTGATTCATTTTGTGTTGAGCTTTTTTGCAGGTACATAGGTGAACTGTCAAAGCCTTGTATTCCATATATCTATAGCATCTAGGGAGAGTCTTCAACCTCTATCCTCTATTTTTTCTGGATCTGAACCATTCAAACCAGTGGAACACCTTGATGTCTGCGGGAGGTGAAATATTCCAGCCAACATCTTACAACTGTAGTGTCAAGTTCACTAACTGTGTCTAGATCTGATTCATGCCAACTCCATTCTCACCAACAAGCGAAGCCTCCAACTTCATTACAATCTCTAGAGGCTTACTCTATGTTGCAATCTTCTGCTACATCAACAAAAGTTTGATGTGAGATAGTGACGTCACGATGAACCATTCCTTATGTTTAATATCACTCATCTCAAACCTGACTCTTTCCATTAGCTTTTTAAACCTTTGATGAAAATCCTAGACAGTTTCATTTGGATATTGCTTTATCTCTTTGAGATCAGTAATTTATTGCACTTCAAATTTTGGTTTTCTGAACTCTTCAATCAATCCTTTTCTAACTTCAACCATCGTTTTTGTTGGAGCCCCCGTAGGTACTTGTATGAAATTCATGAACAAATCAAGTGCATGATCTTGAAGGGTCATTTCCAATTGGCCTTTCTTGACTTCATCATCTATGGTTTGTTTTATAGTCCACACTGCTTCACACAAGAACCAATATTGCTCAAGATCCAGGGTCCCGTTTCCATAGAATAAAGGAAACTTCACATCATCGCTCGACATTGTGGGTCTTCTTCTTACTGCCGCTGATCTACTATTAGTAGAGTGTTGTTGACATGTTGGGTAAGGTGGTGTTGAACTCATGTTTCTTCATGAGTATGGCGCAAAGCACAAAGGTGTGGGTACAATGTTGCTCTGGCTCAGCCTTTCCTAGGGCTTGGGCTACGGCTGGTCATATCCTTCATTGCTCTAGGGTCACTTTTTTTGTGTGGTCTTCCTTCATGGCATCGCATCTCAGTTGCAACAGGACTCTCTCCTATCCTTTGCCTCTTCTCTTGCCGAAACCTTACTCCTCCTATCATAAGACCACTTCCTTCCTCGACTTCCCTCGTAGTCCCATCATAACTTCAATCCATCTACCCCGTATCATTCCATCCAACCCTCATCTCCGTGATACCCACAGACTCTACACACTAGAGTTCTACTACTAGAGGTGAATCTTCAATATTCCTTTTTCATGGATGAGCATCGTAATGGACAATTGCAAATATAATAGGAACCTACCTCTTAGTCTATTGAAAAATTCCATTTCTTCTTCATTGTAGGTTTTAGTTGTGCCGACCATGAACTCAGTGATATATCCCTCTACGATACTATCAATCCATAATTCAACATCCCACGATGCTCTATTATCTACCTCTTGCAACTCCTAGATCAATTCTGGGGTCCAGGACATTGGCCCACCTCCTTGGAAATTTTTCTTGTGATAGGTCAATCACACCAACTACTCATACAAAACGATCGAAAACTTAGAGAAAAAGTACTCATGTGGACCATCGTGCATATACTCTATCAGCCACCTATATGTCATCATTCTAGGGTTCTGATTCTCTTTCTCAACAAACTCTCATATCTTTTGGTCAAACCAGTCTTACATCTCTGGTTTCATTGAATTCCACAACATGTCCTCCCTCTTCACACTAATGTATCAACAACGGAACCATTTTTTGGAACAAACTCAATCGAAATGGGTCTGCTCTCTGTTGACACCCAAACCACTATGATCTCACTGAACATCGGCCCAAATGGGTTTTACCTCGTCCGGTAACACCTGTAGAGAAGATGAAGTCTCAACCGAGATGTTCAAGGGAGAGCTGACGGAACCAAGTTTCTGCAGTATGGAGGACCATGTGTCTCTTTATTAACTTAGCACAACATTATTTCACATATCTAACCATTCAACATATGCGTTAACAAAATCATATCATCATTCAACAGATCATATCAACATGGCGGAATCACGGCAAAACATTGATGTCCAAATAGATATAACATTATAACATCATTTAAAGCATAGAAACATCGCATCATTCACAGATCCGTCTCATAGTTACACAATGCATTCATACTTGGATCGTAGAAAATAGGAAATGAGAAAACGGGAAAAGACACAATGATTCTGCTCAACCTCCATCATGTCATATTAGCCTTTGCAAAAAAAATACAAATTCTCCAAAAAAACTCTTCAACTCACATACACAGATCAAAATCAGAAGTATGAGTAAGAAACCCACCCGAAGCAATGTCTCCAAGTACTGCCTATGTAGTCTGAAAATTATCTGAAGAAGACTTAATAGTTGCAATTCTACATCTACTTATAGGCTTGCATCTTTACATCAGTGGTCCACTTAACCAATCTTTCTAACTACTTCTTAATTGAATCTACAAAAGACCGACCATAATATGCATAATGTGGTCCAAAACTACAAAATATTACCAAAATACATAAAATATTATAATTCCGACGTGCACCGTTTTCCACCTTGCGTAGCATCCGCGATGCTACGTAATTATCTTACCCCAAAACCGACTGCCAACAATTCCAGATTGAGTAAATGCTTCTGTATTCGAGTTTGAGGCTTGATATTCTAATTTTTCTTCTATGGTTTCAAGTCCACGTATACCCTTTTCCAAACGAATTCAAACTCATGTGTGTTCAAGTCAATACCTTCTCTGTTGGTTCATTAGGATTCCTCTTACAAAACGATTCTCATTGAAATCTATAGATAATACTCCAACATTAAATAACATTTTTCCATGTAGAATAAATGTAAAATACTATTACCAACAATGTAATACTTTATCCCCAGGCCATCTAAATTTATTCCGGTAAAGTTTAAAATCACCTAGTAGGTTTAATTTCCCTCCAATGGCTCTAAAAATGCCCCCATCATCTGTGAAAACACACTGGCATTTCTAAATTTGTCTTGACAATGAAATATTTATTCCTAGCATTTATAAAATCTCCTAGGAAGGATAAAATCACCTTGGGAATGAAACAATTTTCTCATAAATTAAAATTCCTAGTTTTAACAAACAAACTTTTGAATTGTTGAATTGCCTAGGTAAGCAAGCAATGTGAGGGAGTTTACAAATGCACATTTATTTGATTCACTCAATAGTGGGTTTAAAGAAGATATTCACCAAATAGTTAATAACAGAAGGATAAAAGAATTAGCAACTACCACGTCAATTGCAATAACCATACAATGTCAATTGTGGATCTCAAATTCAAAGTTTGGGAAATTGATGGAGGATATTTAAGAGTTGTTAAATTTCCTTCCATCTCTAATGAAACCAAACCGACTTCTCATTCCATTAAATCACCAATGTTCTATTAAGTAAGAGAAAGAGAACATCATAATCAATTCAATTGTAGACATTGAAACTCGTAATAAAAAAATAGATTTTACTTGGGAAACCCAAATGGGAAAACTAGCTATGAATGGGGCTCAATCTTTTCATTTCGGCAATCTCTTGTATATTGTGTTCTCACTGTTCTATATCATACTCTCCTCATGACCAAAATCCACCTTGGAGAGTGAAAATACTATGATATATAAGAGAGAGAGGGGGTTAATGGGAAGGCCATCATCCATGGCCTTTCATTTATGTTCCTTCTCTCTCTCCCTCTCTCCTAGTTATTTTATTTTTCTTTATTCATTTACTATCTTTTTTCTCTCATTTTTCTCATTCAACTTTTATTTATTTTTCTTTTACAATGCTTGCTACTATTGCTAAACTACATTTACAATTACTAAGTCTTCAACAATTCATTGGTTTGGATCCATTTCAAACATGTTTATGAAGCCTTGTCTAGGGTCATCAAATCCATTACTAGTCATCAAACATCTCACAATTGAGATTTAGGCATAATCAACATTTTTAGCTAAAAGTTGGCTAATGAGTGCACTATATGCTAACATACCATATCCATGGATTAAAATTAGGCAAACACTAGGGAATAACAGCAATGTCAATAAACATGTCAAAAGCTTTTATAAAAAGGATCAAAGGCAAGTACCCAAAAGTCAATTTCTAGAACACATCATCTTGAACAAACACAAACTTTCAAATAAACAAATTCTTTGAACATAAATTAGGTGTCTAATTGAAATGATATGCTAATATCTAGAATAGGCTACCCATAGTTTTCTAGGGTATATGAATCAAAATATAATTAAATTTATTTGCAAGTAGGTAAGAAATTTCACATTGAATGAAACAATGTGAGTTACTTCATTGATTATGAGAAATATGAAGATGGTATTAGAATAAGGATTGTAACCACTCATTGCAACGTTCTATATGTTCTCTATGGTATGCAAAAAAAACTCAGCAATTTGAGTTCATTTGATCAAGTTATAGGTTTATGAATCCATGTAACAAGGAGCCTTATTGATGCCAATTTTAATTGATTTTTAATCATCCCACATAACAATGATTTGGTTTGATATTGACTTTTCATAGTTTAATAACCTTATTGTCTTCTAAATCTCCTTTCTAACCTTACATTTCTTTTTTGAAAGCATTTAAGAAAGCTACAAACTATCCATTTTTAAATTTTTATTATTATTGTTTCCAACATTAAAAATCTCAATATACCTACTCAAACTTATGCTTATTTTGCATTTTAAAATTTGATTTTAAATTTTTATTATTGTTGTTTCCAACATTAAAAATCTCAATGTACCTACTCAAACTTATGCTTACCAGGCCATGGAATCGACCTTGATTCATTGTTTTGTTGCATCAAAAGACATGGAAAGTTAATTTGGATATTTCTAAATCATGGATCAGAAAGCACCATGGTGGGAACGATTGTTATCCTTATAATAGAAACTGCTTAAAAAAAGGTACCAAATCTTGCACAAGCTCGTTATCTCCAGCTTGTACCTCTCTTTTTAACATTTCCTGGTTATTTTAACGAGGAAGGATGTGGTTGGTGTTTGAAACCTATGACGAGAACCAATGTAGAGACCAGGAGAGGAAATTCATTCTCAAGGGATGGCTGATTTTGATGAAAGAACAGGAAAACTCCGAATCAATATTTAGAGGTCAATTTGTTTTTTAGAAGTCGTTACTAACAGGGTTACAGAGGAAATAGATCTTAATGTTCAGCTTAAATATTTTGAATGTTTGTTGAATTGGAACGATGGTTTTTGATGTTTAGCTTAAATATTTTGAAAGCTTGCTGAATTGGAAGGATGGTTATTAACATTTAATAAATTTAATTACTATTAAGATTGTACTGTAAGAAGTCACAACACAGATTTTTAAGATGGTATCATAGAAAGTCACAATACAGAATTTTAAGATGGTATCATAGAAAGTCACAATACTGAAAATTGGCATATGGACCTTCATACTGAAGGTCAAGAAGATAAAGGACAGCTCTTCAAGATACTCTGCAGGAATTCTCAAAAGAAAGCAGGTTCCTGTTATTCTCATTCATCTCGAAGTGAATAAGTTGGCTCTTTTATTCATTTTAGTTTGGAAGTATCTTCATAATACATTTATTGGCAAGGATGGCTCAATTTGTGAATCAAAATATTCTTGGGAAGTTACTATAAAACAAGGCATATAACTGGATTTCTTTCGTTTGGTTGGCACCGAAGGAGTTGCTGCTTTGCATACAGCAGGAAGTCAGCATTTTTGCATGAAACGAAGGACGTTTTAGAGACATTTGACAAAAAGAAAGATGCCTTTATCTTCTCCCATTTTTAGCATTTTGCCTTTTCCATATTGGAATCTTACGCATTAAATTGGGAACATCAAAATGATGCCATTCTCAATAATAGTTATACATTGAATCTCGTGCTGACTCTGAGATGCCTTTAGTAATACTCTAAAATATAATTGACACAGACATAAAAGGTACAAAGTTAGAAGTAAGGCAAAGGAACACATGTATGCACATGGCAACCAAAACATCAAAGAAAAGACAAGACATGTAACCAAATACGAGAGGACTACAAATACCAGAGAACAAAGAGCCACCTACAAAGTCAACAGTCACCCTATCTGTATAAAGCGGACTCCTGATTTTATTGATTGGGAATTCTTTTATCTGCTATGTAATTTATCTTTTATCTAAACAAAAAGGCTATAGCTAGCCAAAACCATGATACTTTTAAAATCTTGGCCAGGTTCCAGACTATTCAATCCTTTCATATTTTCTTTTGATTTTTAATGTAGCATCTAAGGAGTGTTATCTAGGTTGTTTTCTTTTCTTGATGACGGTTATCTTTAATTTTAATATCTAGATAGAAGTCTCTGGGATTTGTAAGATTCAATTTTAGTAATAAATAATAAATGGAAATTATTCTATTTGTTAGTTGTGTTTTTTTCATTGATCCTTGTTTATTATGTTTGATAAATGACAGTATTTGAAGCTATTTGTATGCATGTGGAAAGATACAAGATTGTCTTTTTCTAACAATTGTAAAATACTTTAAAATTTTAAAATAAGCTTTTGAGACTTGGTGTTTTTGTTTGTTTTTTTTCAATGAAATGTATTTAGGGTAAACACTATAGTTGTAGCTTTGATAATTTAACCTAATGTACACATCAAGTAAGGATCATAATATTCACAAAGACATTAAGTTTAGAGACTTGACTCCATAACCTTTTACTTACAATTCACAATACTCAACTAATCAAACTAACCCACCAAGTTTTTGTTAATTATATATAATAGAATATTTCTCTACTTTATATACCTTTATATTTTGTTCCATGTCAAATTTTCCTTTTATTACATTATTACAATCCTACCATATTAGTTTTGGTTGCCTATCATTTTTATGTTCCATGACATAGTATACATTTCATTTATTTCAGTAAAGAAACCCAAAATGTAGGACTGGGCCACCATAATTAAAGTAACAAGATCAGCTGCATAGGCATCAAGTCCCTGCCATATGTATTTGTTAAATTTGATTATAGAAATGACCATGCAAACCAGCAGGGAAGCATAGTTTGTCTATTGGCGTAAAAAGTGCCTTCAAAACTTATTTGGTCATGTAACTCATTGTTTGGACGTGCCTTCAAAATATTCTAGAATTGGAGTATGGATTAATATTTTGAATGAACTTATGTCAATGAAATTGAGAATCTCAATTCTTTTGGGCCATGATCGTATATTAAAAAAATTTGTTATATTTATAACAAATCTATATTATCATGAGCTTCATGCTTTGATTATATGCTTTGATTATAAGTATGAGATTAGTAGTAATGATGCCTTTATACAAGCCCAGCTTAGGTAACTATGAACAAAGATATCTATCATCTCAAGTAATTGTGTTTCCATAATCATTAAGCTCTGTATATTGAATGCATAGGTATTACACCATATTAGTGACAACTTTATATTCCATAATCAATGGAAATAGTAGAATGATATCCAGCTTGGTTGAATTTTGTGATATCGTGAATAAAAGGAATGGGAATCAATCATTATTGTTTTAAATATATTTTTTTGGAGAAGATTTTTTATACATATGCACAATGTATTTTATATGCACTTTTTGTAATCACTCTATGTAGGTGTAATAAAGTGCACAAAGCCAATGGAATATAATTACAAAACTTCGGTGAATGGGATACGATGCATTTAAGATGCATTTATTCAATTTTTGCCACCTTCCATTGAGATATGAACACTCGATGGGAGAAGTTCTTGAGTGCAACTTGGCATGCGTTCGTTCATAGTATAGATATTCGAGAATATGCCATGTAGCTCACACTTGTTTCACAAGAAAAATTAAATATGCCACTTAGTTCATGCTTGAATTATGTCTTGTTTGTTGGTCATTGTTATGTGTGATTTGAGGTTATTTTCGTCTTCAGGTCTGAATGAAGAAGAGCAATATCCTTCATTTTCCGTTGGCCAATTACTAAGACCAACAAAACTATATTTTATAGTTCAAGCTATATTAAAGCTATAATAAAGCTATATTTTATAGTTCAAAACAATAGATTAAGCACCCAATTCCGATTGTTCAGAAATACTCTGCACAAGCCTGCGTGAACAATTGTGAATGCTTCCAAACAGGTCTTACATTGCACAAGCCCGCGCAAACAATTGTGAATGCTTCCAAACAAGTCTTTGCACTTTGGATCTGTAAAAATGTATTACACTTTGGATTTGTATAATCAACAAGCTTTAGGCGGCAATGTCACCTGTTACAATGACGATAGTTTCAATTTCTCCTTATTTTTATCCAGTTTAAGCTGATAGGAAACTATTAAACATAAACCATTGAAAACTAATATATTAGTAATATGAAACTATGGATTATAAAAATGAAAAACTAACATATTAGTAATATGAAACTATGGATTATAAAAATGGAAAGTAATAACCATTAAACATTATTTTTTGGAAGCCAAAGGCCGTAGAAGTAAGAATTGCATTACTTTTTAAGCCAAAAGCTATAAATGGGTTTTACGTATGTAAATTTGAAAACGTTACGAATTATATGAGTTCGATGAACGTGCTCTTCCTTAAGCCAAAAGCTATAAATGGGTTTTACGTATGTAAATTTGAAAACGTAACGAATTATATGAGTTCGATGAACGTGCTCTTCCTTACATGGCATACACCCATTTTAGACCTGCCTCCAACTTCCCTCACTGAAGCAAAGAGTATTCACAGATGGCAGGAGGGGAAAGGCACTTAACTGTGTATGCCACGACCAAGTGGATGAAGGGTAGAGAAGCAACGATTCAGGCATAATAAAATGCAAAAAGAAGATCAGAGCAGGTAATTTCAGACTGAACATGGAAGAGAACTTACAAAAATGCGATGAGTCACTGAGCTGTTGCATTTTTGTTCAATTGGTAGCTTCTTAAAGAAGATGCAACATGAATCAATAATTTAAAGAGGGCAAAAATGATCATAAGGAATCTGCTGCTCAAGAATTGGTTCAAGATGGATGCATGAGGGATTGTTTTATCTATTATGAAAAAAGATAGAAGATATTATTTCTGAATCTGCATTCGTGAGTTTTAAAGCGGTGCCAGTATATAATTATTTTGAGGATGAGTACCAGCTACGACCAGCTCTCTCTACCACTAAAGACATAGATCATGCCAAACATGCAGCGCCATCTCTGATTTATTCCATTACAACGACCTCCACTTCTAAATATGTAGATAAACTCAGAGTTTCCCTGTGTAAGTCGCGCATAGAATTAAAGAGCCCGTAACCTACAGACCTAAGCATGAGCTATTTCAAGATGAACAGCTGTGACCAGCCTGACTGACTTCCAGGGACAGTTGATCAGTCAATGAAAGGTTAATTACAGTTTAAATTAAAGAGTGCTGGTGGGCTAATTTGAAAAATGAAATTTGATCTAGCTCCATTCTGCTAGGCTGAGAAATGCTTAAAAGCAACAGCGCTCTGCCTATATGCTGATTGTTTTGTTTAATGGGTGCAACGTGATAGTTAGTCACATTTTAATGGAAATTTTTTGTAGTGTATAAGTCACGTTTTAATGGCAGTTTTATTTTTTTAATTTTTATTTTTAAAATCACATGGAATCAGCTGTGTTTCTGAATTTCTTATTGAAATATCTGCAAAAAGTCCAGTCTATTGTAATATAAGTAAATGTAATTCCAAGCCGTGCAAACCGTGAGGAATCCTCATCGACGATGTATGGAAAACCATGTGTCCAAGCGATATGTTAAGCATGTATTGCATTACATGAGGTGTGGCGAGCTTTAATGACAGTCACATGGCCTCAACCTTGAACTCTTGCAATGCTGTCATTTAACATGTGTCGCTTGTCAAAAGAAAAAAAATATATACAAGTTTCCAACCTTTGGTTTTAGTTTAAAGTCGTAACCATTTTATGCCTTGTAATGTCACAAGGTTTTAAAAAGTTTTAAAACAAAGGTATAATAGTAGTTAAAAACTGTTGTGTATTTAAATAAGGATTTTTACGTTGCTCAAATTCAGATCCATGAAGCAGGTCCAAGCACTCTGAAGCAGGTCCAAGCACTCTTGTTAACCATATCAGAATCTTAGAAATGCGAGGAGGTTGGGAGCATTCTCTTATCCTTTGAGTTTTATGCACATACAACAAATATGCGATCCGAGAAAGGTGAGACACTACTCAATATTTTCCTCCATTATTCACGCCAACAAATAAAAGAGTGCAATATTTTGGTTTCATTTGCATTTAGTTTATGGCTCTTTAATCTCATTTTAACTAGTGCAATATATTTTGGTTTCATTTGCATTTAGTTTATGGCTCTTTACTCGCATTTTAATGCATAGCAAATTTGGATTCAAGGAATGAGGCAATATATGTCTTCACAAAGGATTGGCCAATAATTATTTTGCAAGTTCTACACTCAATTCAGATATATAAAGGAGTCCAACCTCATTTTACATCGGCTCAAAAGGTTTCCTGATTTATCGCTGATGGAGTAGAATCAATTTTAAATTTTGCAGTATCCAAGACATTCTACACGGATTGAAAAAACGCAGTACTCAAGGAGATTGAAAATTCAATTCCAGAAGATGATCGCAATTCTTCAAAGTGCGTGGAGGTCAAGGAGCATCTCCAAGATCTAAGTCGGGCAAATCATGATCAAAGCAAAGAAGACAGAGCTCAAAGGTATGCCTAATACAGACCCTCCTCTGTCATTTTAATAAATTGAAACAAAAGAATTTGATTTCAATAACAAATATTTTTGAACATTTATATATCTGAATTGTTCATGAGAAGAAGGGACGGAGAATTGTTATTCATATAAATATATGCAAATAAAATTTTGAACCTTTATATATCTGAATAGTTCATGAGAAGAAGGGACGGAGAAAGAGTCCATTTTCTCCAAACGCCAGATAGTAGCAAAGCTAGTAGTAGCAGGAGCAGCAACGTATTCGCAAGTCAATCAACTTAACCGGAAGATAATAAACCGACTCCAGAGTCCAGAGCTAAGCTGATATCTGGAGCAATATGTGAAACAGGAGGAATTTGTGGAGGTGTTCTGCAATGCTTTTAGGCAGTTACGCATGCTGCAACGTGCCAAGATGGGCTATGCATGCTGAAGCTTGCCAAGATGGGCTATGTATGCTACATGCCAAGTCAAGAAGAGGAGACATGCCCAATTTTTTTTGTTTACCGTGTTTACATTGACAAGCCAAAAATAGTTCAAACATTTTATGTCTGTGTTTAATGCTTGAGAAAACTTTAGCATTACTTTAACTATTACAATATTTGATATCTCTCGTCTTGAAACATAGAATATAAGTTTTAAAAATTAGCTTTGCCTTATCTCTAGCCTCTAGATGAAGCCAAATAAGAGCACAAATTTTTTTATTAGTTGATATAAAGGCTCAATAGTGGTCATTGGTTAAAATAATGTTTGAAAACTAGATTATCCAAAAACTTTGGTTAAATATAAAATAAAGGTTTTGGTTTTTTACAAATAATATAAATAGAAGCAAGCACATTCATAGAATCCCTGCTAGCCTAGGGCGGGGACTAATAAACAGTGTGATTGGGTGTTTTACAGCTCAGTATAGGGAAAATGTTGTCACAAATGTAATGTAACTCTACACCAATATATTGACTACAATTTTTTTTCAAATAATAAAAACTCAATATTAAAACAAAATAAAAAGTAATTAAAAATCAGTGTTAAACCAGGATTTACCAAACACCAAAGAGATAAAAATTCTTGATGTATAATTTTTTTAAATGTACAAAAATTTAAGATAAAAAAATTACACCTCAAGAAATTGAATCTCTCTTAATACTTTGTAAATTTATATTTAAAATGGATTTATACTAATTACAATAAATAACATCTATCTATAAATTTAAATTTATCACTTAAATATTATATTACAAAAGTATAAATACCAAAATTTGAAACTCTAAATATTAAATTTCAAAAGTGTAAATATAAAATCCATGTGCTAACATTAAATTTCAAAAAAAGTGAATATAAAATACAAGTGTATATATCATATTTAAAAGTGTAAAAATCAAATTGTTTTAAGTGTCTAAAAGTGTGCATTTTGATTATAAAATTTATCAACTTGTTGGCTTTGATTTTAAAATTTTAAATTTCAATTCAAAAGTGTTAATTTTGATTATAAAATTTATCAACGTGTTGGTTTTGGTTTTAAAATTTTAAATTTCAATTCAAAAGTGTTAATATAGAATTATGATAAATACTTAGCTTTGGTTTTAAAATTTTAAATTTCAATTCAAAAGTGTTAATATAGAATTATGATAAATACTTATTTGGATTTAAAATTGGGAACTTATATTCCAATGTATATGTTGAATTCCAATATTGATGTATAATATTTTATTTATTTGTATGTATATATCACTATCATATACCTTATTGAACATACCAATGTTATATCAACCAAAATAGAAACAATTAATTCGGTTGCATTGAAGAGTTACATTTTTGCGTCGTCAGGCGTTATTTCATGAGGTTAGGTTTAGATTAGATTAATATAGTGAGAGTTTGTGTATGGCTTATTTATAATTTTTTTTTTAATGGTAAAGTTAATCTTTAATTTATAAGTGTTTTTTTTAATGGTAAAATCAAGCCTTTGTTTTATAGATGTACTTTTAATGGTAAAATAAAGCATATGTAAATAGTTTTTTTACATAATAATTATTTTTTAAATAATGTATATGGATGCTAAATATGTTATATCAGTTTTTATAAATTTGATTTCAACTTTTATAAAATTTATATAAGTTTAATTCTTTTATTTATATATTTAAAAAAATCATAATATTTTTATTATAAATGTTTTTATTTTATTTTATTTATTGATATATTTTTTAATATTTATTATAAATTATTATTTAATTAATTAGGTTTATATTTTTATTTAAATTTTTAATATATTTTTTAAAAATTAAATTAATAATCATATTTAGTTTTCTCTATTTACATAAAATTTAAATATCGAAATAGTACATTAATATTAAATATGAAAGTGGTTGTATATTTATGTATATTAAAATGTTATGAATTTTTCTCACCCAAAAATTTAGCATTAATTATTTATTTTCTTTTAAATATTTGGAAAATAAAATTTATTTATAATTTTATTAGTTTTTATTAAAAATTCTGTAACAAAACTATCAATTTTTTTAAAAAGTAAGGATAATTCATTCTTACATTTAAAATGATTACATTTTAAAACTTTAAATTTTAATGAAATTGTTGATCCCATCATGTCATCCGTAACAATCAGTGTCACTTGGATTTGGGATTTACAAGCTTTTTATCACATATTTATGTAGCTAACAATCACTTGGATTTGGGATTTACAATCTTTTTATCACATATTTATGTAGCTAACAATCACTTGGATTTGGAATTTACAAGCATTTTTTATCACATATTTATTTATAACATGATAAAAGAAAATTTATGAATCTTTACTTGCCTAACAAATATATTTGATTATTAAATTATAAATGTAAATATATTCCTCAAAATTTATTATACCAAGTATAATTAAATTATTTTAGAGTTATGTAATGCATATAAAATTATAGTTATATGGATAGGGTTTATTTTTGGTCGTATAACTTAAAAGTTAAATATTTCACAATTACTTAGTTTTGTTATCATTTTAAGTATGAAATTTAAAATTAGATATCATTTTAATATAAAAAAAAATAAAAATATTTTAATCTGTCAATATAAAAGGATTATCAAAATATTAACTCTTTAAATTCAAATCGAATCATTTTCTTCAAATTTGATAAGTATATATCATTTTTCATATAAAAAAGTTATTTTAACTTGTCAAACTAGAAAGGTTATCAAAATATCAACCCTTCAAAAGACCGAAAAATAAGTCTCTCATGACTTCAAAGTGGATCTATAAGATCAAGCATGCTACAGATGGAAGCATCGAGAAATACAAGGCAAGATTTGTAGCATGAGGCTTCTCACAGAAAGAAGGCATAGACTACGAAGAAACCGTTTACACTCATGTTGAGGTACACTTCCATTAGGGCCATACTTGCATTGGATGAAGTTATGAAATGGAAGAAACACCAAATGGATGTCAAGAAAACATTCTTGAATGGTGTAGTCGAGGAGGAAGTGTACGTGGAACAACCACAGGGATTCGAGACACATGACAAGTAAAATCATGTGTGTAAATTGAAGAAGGCCTTGTATATATTGAAACAAGCATCGAGGACATGGTACCATGATGGTACCACAAGATGGATAGCTTTGTTATGAGCCAAGCTTTACCAAGAGTAAAATGGATTTCAACCTTTACTTCAAGGTTGAAGGCAAAATACCAGTGATGTTCCTGCTATATGTTTATGACTTGATTCCGACAAGTGAGGATGAACTCATTAAAGATGCGAGGAGGAGACCTGCTACAGAGTTTGAAATGAAAGAACTAGGTATGATGCACTACTTCTTAGGCATGGAGGTGTGGTAGAATGAAGATGCGATTTCCCTTGGTCAAGGAAAGTATACAGTGGATATTCTAAAGAAATTCATAATGATGTACTGTAAGGTGATAACCACAACTATGGCATCAAGCTTGAAGCTTCAAAGTGACGCTTCATCAGATTTGGTTGATTCCACGATGTATCATCATATGATTGGCTCATTGATGTATAGGACGAATAGGACACCTGGAATATGCTTTGTTGCGAACACTTTGAGATAGATCTTGATGGATCTAAGACGTGTTCACCTAGTAGTTGCAAAGCATGTATTGAGTTACCTAAAGGGTACAGTGGATTATGGGCTCAAGTATGATGCGAATCAGAAGATTAACTTACGCATCTATGTTGATTTGTACTAGGCAGGTAGCGCCACTAACGGGAAGAGAACTCCAAGTTGATGCTTCAGTTTGGGATCTGGTATGATCTTCTGGTTTAGAAGGAAGAAATCTTGCGTGGTGCCGAGTACTTCCGAGGTAGAGTATGTTGACGCTTTCTCGACTAGTTGTGAGGCAGTGAGGATGCATAAGCTACTGTCTAATTTGTTTGATCTCCAGTTACATGTGACATGTATCTTATGTGACAATCAGAGTTGTGTGAAGCTAACAAAGAACCCTGTGTTCCATGACAATTCAAAGCACATAGATATCAAGTTCCACTATATCATGGATATGGTGCAAAGACGAGCAGTGAAGCTCCACTACGTAGCGACGGACGAGCATATAGTCGATGTGTTTTACAAGCCTCTAGCCAGAGTGATGTTTGAGTACTAGAGAGAAAGACTTGGTGTGATCCAGAACAAGACCCATCAAAAGAGAGAGTGATGAGTTCTAGCATAGATGGAGACACAAAAAAATTTAGTGTAAAATCCTGGAAAAGATCATAGGTTGATTAGACGTAATTAGTCCTGTAGGTTTTCCTTGTATGTAATAAGCCCTGGCGAATATCAATCCTGATATGTTTCTATGCTAGAAATAGTGAGAGACTAGAAGATGTAGATGCATGATATCTCACTTGGGAAATGAGACAGGTTGTCTGAGCAGAAAAGACCCTGGTGTAGCAGGTTTCTCAGACGTAATTAGTATTGTAGGTTTTTAAAGTGTAAATACAAGTCTTGGTGTGATACACTGGTTACTTAGATGTAATCAATCCTAAGATAGGTTATTCAAATGTAAATATGAGCCCTAGCGTGGTACACAAGTTATTCAAATGTAATAAGTATTGTGATATGTCCGAGTGTAAAGAGGAGCCCAAGTGTGGTACGTAGGTTACTCGGATGTAGTATGCCTTGAAGGTTTTCTGAATGAAAAAGATCCTGGACACAGGTTAATCAGATGTAATAATTTATTGAGGTTTAGAACTTAAAATCCCTGATGTAGAAGGTTGTTCAGTTGTAATCAGTCCTTACATATATATCTATATATGTGTGTTCCCATATTGGATATGATAAGGTCACAAAGCCTCCCTTCTAATTAAAAAAACTGTATTTTTACTAGATACCCATTTTTATACCCCACATACCCTGCTCCCTACACCCCCAATACATACAATATCTTGACCTTATTTTCATAATTAAAAAATACCGTGTTATGAATGAACGTGATAAGATATTAGTTAACAAGGTGAATCCCCTACACACGAAGCACGTGAGGTGCACCTAGGGAGTTCTTTTATACTAGTAGAACCCAGTTTGACTATGAAGAGACGTAATGCACTTGGTGTGCTCCTAGGATATTCTTGCATAATAGATGTTACGTGTTTTCTTAATGACATGAAATATCTTGGCATACTACTATGGTGATAGAACGCAGGTAGTTTGCATCTCGGATGTGATCTATGTGTTTTATTTTGTTTTGTGTAGAACAAAAGAGATGATCTAGATATGACGATATAAAGGTAGGATATGCAAGTTATTATCGGGGAAATGTAAAGAAGTTCATGGACTATTCCTACACGATGGCTTGCTCGTATATGTGATGAAGACTTGGATGAGGAATAGGACTACACCCAGCATGAAAAGGGGCTAGCTCTGTAGAAAACTATGATTACAGATAGTACCTTTTGATGATCGATAAGAAGATGATGATGGAAACAACTATTATGATGACTCTATGATGGTGACTAAACCAGATGTGTTGATGACTATGGAAGAGAGAGAATACCTCCCTAGTTAAGAGGGAGTGTTGACGTATGTGTAACTTCAGAAGATATTTTGATGTATGTTATCATTGTATGTTGTTGTACACCTATCCGAGATGTGTTTACCTCCTTTCGGGATGTCATTATTGTGTATAGACCTTGAGGAACAACCTCCATTGTAAGTTGGGGAAATAGTCCTCGGTGAAACATGATGTAATGTATTTTTGGAGTCTTTCTAGAAGAAGTCGACCCTCTTAGGGAAGAGGTTGTCTCGAGTCATGTAATAGGTCAGTAACTTGATTAGTATAAATAGGGAGGAACCCTCCCTCATTTATACACACCTCACACATGCTCAAGTTCGCATGAGAGAGAGAGAGAGAGACAAGGAGGAGAGATACATAGCAACTGGAGACTTCTTATTACTAGGATTGTTCATATTATGACACACTTTGTGACTGTACTATTCTGAGAAATTTTGCAGGGCTTTCTCCTTTATGGTTTCCCTAGTGAAAATCATTTGTGTCTTGTGTATTTGTTCTATATTATGCATATTGGTGTACTTGTTATTCTTTCAGATAAAGATCCTAACTAAGATAATAACATATGAGGAAAAAAAAACTAACATATTCGACATTATTACGGGTTCAAATTGGGAACAAATAACTACTTAATTCTCAATATTAATACAAGAAATTTTGATGGCAATGATCCAATAACAAGTATATTATAGATGGAGCAATTCATTGATATACACTATGTTCCAACTTTACAAAATGTAACTCTTTCATCCTTGCGTTTAAAACCTAATCAATTTATGTGGCACCAATAACTTTGTGACAGTAAAATGAATCTATTGTTTGTTGGGATATATTTATGGGTGAATTAATGGGACATATGAAGATTATAAGAGAAACACCTTCTTTATTCAATTGATAAATGTCAATAAAAGAGGTCTAGTTACAAAGAACATTAAATAGTTTTGAAAGTTGAGTCTTAGAGTGAAGAACAATCCAAAGGATAATTTATTGAACTTCTTTATGGGAACATTAAAGGAGAGTTTTAATGTTTGAGCAAAATAGAATATGCTTGAACTTTAAAATTTTTATCAAACAATTTCATCACTTATGATTTTCGTAAATCATCCACATATGAATTTTTATATGAGCCACATATGAATCTCATAAATAAATCAGCTCCATAAATCATCCACATGAATCAATAAACCTTTAGAGGAAGATATACCCTAGGGAAACCCTCCAAACACAGAGGATGAAAAACCTAACAATTCTTTAACTATGATAGATAGATTTGTTAGCTGGAATATTTCACCCCCTACGGACAGCAAGGTGTTCCACTGGTCTGAAAGGTTCAGATCTAGAACAAATAGAGGACAGAGGTTGAAGACTCTCCATAGACGCTGTAGATATCTAGAATACAAGGCTTTGACAGTTCACCTGTGTACCTACAAAAAATCTCAACACGAAACAAATCAAAGCAACCAGAATATGATCTACTAATCTATGCTAGTGACTAAGGAATCTAGCAACATATATATGCGAAATCACAACAACAACATCATATGTGGGACAGAAATCAACTTGCATTAGAAATATGAAGAATTTTACAACCAAGCCTTAGTGTTGACATGCATCTCCATGAGACCAGCTCTTCATCCCCAAAATCTCCGACTTTAGCTCTCTATGCTCTCTCCAAATAATCTTGGGCCAAGAATCAATCCAACAACATAACAATACCTTCAATGTTCTCTCCTCTCAACCATGGCTATGAGCTTGTATTTATAGGGTTTTAATGGATAGATATGGTTGAAAAATTAGTGGGTGAGGTGGCCTCTAAGATCCTAGGATGAGGGATCTCAAGCTCAACAAACCCACAACAATAGGGATAAGGAAGTACATGAGGCTTATCATCTAGAAGCCTCGAGAAAATTCTGTTTTCCCCTTTTTACCCAGGGTACCGCACTTCTCCTTCTATGACAGAGTGGTTCTGGTAATAACCGCCTATGGACCAAGGGCAATGGGCGGTGGCACACTTGTGGACAACCGATGAAAGGCGATGCGAGTAGGGGTACCGCTCCTGGTTAAAGGGTCATGCGCAGTGCTAGGAATTTGTACAAGAGATTGATGAAAAACCATTTAGTTTCCACTCCAGAAGCTGGGATTCAGGGCAAGTAGGTATGTCAAATGTCTTATCACATGATGGTGATAGAATTTTTGTATAATAGGATGCCCCCCAAAGAATGATTCTTAGAGTGATACGATAAACGAGAGCTTTGAGAAAAAGTCGTCACCAGGAGAAAATGTCAGCTTGATCGGAGTATGCACTCAAGTAGGCATCTATAGTACATCAGTATGTTGACTCATAGACACAAGAAACCAAACTCATAGCTGCAGACCAATACAAGGTAGATCCATGAGTGGAATAAACAAGCATGGCTACTAGAATACAACATAGATCCATGTGATAGAGGACTCAAACTTGGACATAGCTACCAGACATACAACGTATATCTATGTCATACAGATGCAAATTTGAGCATATCCACAACCATACAAATGTAGATCCATGCTAGATATACAAAACTCCATCGCAACCTGGGGAAAAAGCAATGAGCGCTTTTAAACAAATGCCCAGGGTCTTCGTCTCGTCTTCCACAAAGTAATATTCTATCCATGTGATTACAATGATATGAAGTCAAACATGGCAGAAACCACTTGATTACTGGCCAATGATGTGAACTGTTAACAAGTGTGAGGGAGATCACCATTAATGTCAATGATTCCCAAGGTACCCTAGTACAATCTACTGAGTGTGAATAGATGTCCTGATGTCGAACACCTAGTTGATTCTATCGATCAAAGTTCAATGATGTGAACCTATGTCGAGAGCGAGAGAATATGTCATTAAGGCAAATAGATCTCAAGGTACTAAATATTGTTTCTAAGACTATTTCCTAGATGATGAACTGATGTCGACGGGAATAGTCTCATCGAAGGAGGGCCATGATGAGTCCCACATCGATGACACGAAACTTGGAACATAGTTCTGGAATGATGTGAATGTAGTAACCATATGACTGACTCAAAAATAATGACACAAAGACCGTGTAGACTGTAGAGGTAAAACT
The DNA here is from genome assembly GCA_001517045.1 of Pseudotsuga menziesii. Taxonomy (NCBI): domain Eukaryota; kingdom Viridiplantae; phylum Streptophyta; class Pinopsida; order Pinales; family Pinaceae; genus Pseudotsuga; species Pseudotsuga menziesii. The sequence goes on from LPNX010506378.1 coordinate 333,630, forward strand.
TCTTCAGATCTCCTTTGAACATCGGGCGGCATGACAAAAAGACTTGGCAGCATGACTAGACAGGATAGATACACAATGCGACAATGGACAGTGCATTCTTTTGAAAGACTCAAAGGATTGACATGACTCATGAAAGTGGATCGTCACGGAGACCAGCTAAATACCCAATTAACTGACATGATTGTGCAAACAAGTGCCATGTTCAAAGGTAATGACAAACAACTACCATTATTTGCAAGATCATTCCCTTCCCATTTCCCCCATCATGATTGATGAGTGCCTCTTTTCGGTTTTATGAGTTCAAAGAGGGTAACAAACACTCGATATAGCTTGTCGAAAGACAAGTCCAGACTCATATGTTTTATGAACCTAAGAGAGGAGGGGTCCGTTCCCAAATGGGCCTCTCAATGTTTAATTTAACGAGTCCACTGAAAGAAAACTCAGTATCGTTCATGTTTAGAGAGTCTGAATGAATGCAGAAGAAAAATCCATGGGGGTCCTTTTTCGTATGATTTAGTCTCTAAGTCCTGAAAAAGTGTAAAATCATACCTTAGAGAACTCTTCCAGTCATGATTGGCTGGAGTGTTCCTTTCTCGTAAATAGTCCTATCCGAAATGAGAAAGAGATAACCTACCGTCGGACGGATGAATCTTCAAATACTTTAACGAGCGTGAAGAAGACAAGATCTCTTGACAATATTTTCGTATTTAGGGAGCCTAAAAAGGGTTTAAAGAGAACTCCATTAACCTTTTTCATGTTTGAATCCAGAGCACGAAAAAGTAATAAACTAAGCTCAAACCACTTTTCATGTTTTAACCAGAGCACGAAAAATGAAAAGTAAGCTCAACACCATCTTACTGTTTTTAACGAGCTCGAAGATTAGTTGAAAGAATTGTTAGGGATTGGTTTCATTTTTACGCAAGATTGAAACCAATGGGTAAACTATGCTTGAAAAATCCCATTAACATGATATACAGAGGTTGGAATCTTTCCCCCAGCATGATTGCTAGCAAATCCTACCCCTAGCATGGTTGCTATCGGCTTGACATGCCCCCAAGCTTCGTTTCATTTAACATCGATTCTTCTTCCATACCCAACCTAAAAACCTGGTTACTAATGTGAAAATGTTCACCAGGGGGTAGGAAGAACGAGAATCAGGAAGGGGAAAAGAAGGTTCAAGTTCTAACACTAAAGTGAAGACTCGACTCAAGGGAAGGGGATCTGTTTCATTTTTACACAAGCTTGAAACAGAAGGTAACTATGCTTGTAACATGGTTTCATTTTTATGCAAGCTTGAAACCAAAAGGTAAACTATGCTTAAGGAGATCCATTTCATTTTTTAATGAGCTTGACACAGAATGGGAACTTTGCTCAAGGAAAACTGACATGATGGTCAGAACCTGACAAGATGGTTAGGTGCTATTTCATTTTTTAACGAGCTTGACATAGAATGGGAACTTTGCTCAAGACATGGTTTCATTTTTATGCAAGCTTGAAACCAAAAGCATAAACTATGCTTAAGGAGTGGTTTTATTTTTTAACAAGCTTGAAACCGAAAGTAAACTATGCTCTAGACATGGTTTCATTTTTATACAAGCTTGAAACCAAAAATGTAAACTATGCTTAAGGAGTGGTTTTATTTTTTAACGAGCTTGAAACCAAAAGTAAACTATGCTCGCAAACCTACTCCTACCGAACATGATATCCAAAGGTTGGTAGGTTGCCCCCATTTCATAAAAGCTAGCAGCTTAGCTCCATTATGATGTCCATAGACTAGAGCCATGCCCCCCCATTTTACCTATGATGGGAAGAAGCTAACTAGAAGAAGGGGAAGGAACCACAAGAACATGCGGCACATTCAGGGCAGTCTGATTACTAGGAGTAATGCGATGGTCAGGTGTAACAAAAGAAAGCTGATCAATGGTCATAATCTTCCCATCATGGGGAAAATGCATAACTCTAAAGAGTGTGGACACAACAGCCTTCATGGCATAGACATAATCACGTCCAAGGAGAAGATTGAAATCCAAAGGACCTTGGACCACCATAACATCAATACAGACAGTTTTCCCTCCTAATTTAATAGGCAAGTGAGGAAGGATCCCTAAAGGTGCAGTAAGCCTACGATTAAAAGCCAGTATCTGATCGATAGATGGTACAAGCTGAGGAGACCCTAAATATTTCCAAGCAGTTGAGGATAGAATACTAACAAAATCCCCTTCGTCAACAATAGTGTGAAGTATCCTCCTAGCATTAACATTCACAACTATCTGGAAAGGAACACTCGAATGAAGACGAGAATCTGTTAGGTTACTCCAGTCAAAGGAAATAACCTCACTACTTGGAGAGGGTTCTATCGAAACAGACAAAATTTCCTCTTGTCGAGAACAATCAGAATGAAGCATAAAACCTTCGGCAGGTTTCAGTTCATTCTCTACTGGAAAAGAAGAACAAGATGAATATTTGGTCATAGAGACTACTTCAGTCTTAACACTCTCTGATGAAAGAGTGGGATCGGGTGGAAATGACACCAACTCGACCACTTTAACTTCACTCTCCGAAGGAAGAGTGGGATCAACCACAGATAAATCTGAATTGACCACTTGGTCAACCAGTGGGGGATCGAGGGATAATTTACTATCACTTGTTGGAATCACCTGTTGATGATCAGTAATATTTTCCAACCAATGTGAAGCTTCATGCATGCTTGGACAAATAAAAGTACGATGCATAGCCTTGCATATCAAACAAGGATACAAGACTTTACCCTTACGACCTTTTACTAATGGGTCACTAGTTGAGGGAGTATCGTCAACATGATGATCAGAGGTTGATGACACAGACGGTTTGGATCTTTTAGACCACTCTTCTTGTACATGGCAGAGACCTAGACACTCCTTAAGAAGGTGGTCCCCCTTGCAAAGCTTATAAGGGAACTTGGGTTTTCTGAGTGTTCTCTTAGAACGAGCACCATCAAGAGCAAATAGTTGCTGCTTTTTCTCTTTCTTATCCTTCTTCTTTTTACCCTTCCCTTTCTTCTTCTTCTTATCCACATGACTACTAACCATAGATCTTTGGTCAAGCGAAGAAGAAGAAAGAGATGAAGCCACAACTGACGAAGAAGGAGCAGGATTAGGTTGAGGTCGATTCTCTCCCAGAGGAGAGGTGACATTTGAGACATTACGTGTAACAAGAATTACCGGATTAAAAATCCAGACCGGTAATCCTATAGTTAATCCAGGAATATTTAGAGTGGCAATAAAGGGAGGACCAATACCTTCACTTAGAGGGAATACAAAAGGTACACCTTGGAAAGGGACCTCTTGAGTGGTAGTCCCAGATGAGGATGCCATCTCTAAAATCTCTAGTAACACCCTAACTACCACACACAAGCAAGTACTACTCAAACTAAAAGCAACAAGAAAACATGTGAAAGGAGTGGATAAGAGTCAAGAACCTCACAGGACAGGCCAAAAGGATAACTCAGATGGTTTGAGGATTCCTAAAAGGGTCTCCTGATATACACAAGGTACGAGGGAGCTCAAATCGGTAGTAGTGTTGTCTAATGCATAACCATTCACAAGGGGCCTTTCGATATACAATCGAGTACATGAAGTACCTTTATATATACCTCAAGGGTATGTGAAAGGCCGTTCGATATACCTACGGTACGTGGAAGAACCGTGCGAGTCCCGGGATGTAATGCAAACAAGTAACGATAGCTCCTACACTTAACGACGCCCAAACACGTCTCTAACTTATCACTCAAATTGCTATGTAAATTTTATCCCAGTACTACCATTCATTTTATCTTGTGCATTTAGGTGGAACCATGGAGTGAAAACTTGAATTTAAAGAAGATGCATACTGATCTATATGATAGTGCAATTTTTCCTCTTCAATGAAATTCTACCTAAGAGAGGGAGAGAGATTTACTTTTCTTCCCAAAAATGCACACTAAAATGCAAATGCAATTCTATCTTTTCAAACAAAAAGTGAAATATCAATGCACCCGAAACAATCTTCAAAGCAAATAAGGAAGAGATCTAGAGAACATATAACATAAATCAAAATGTTTCCTATCTTTTCATGCTTGAAAAAGACGCATAAAAACTCAATGGAAAGATGATTTCACTAACATTTCCAAGCAAATCTAACTCTAATGCACGCAAAGCTGAAAATAGATATTTCTTCTTAATGAAAGTAAGATCTAGAATTTCAAACAATCATATACAAAACAAGAAGAAAATCGTTCAACCAACTTGCAAATAAAGCAAAAGAGAGAGAAAACTAAAACTTCTCTTTGAAACAGACAAGGAAACGAAGAACCAATCTTTCCTATCAAGCGCTGAAAAAATCAGCATGCAAAAGGAAACAAGAATCACCCCAAGCAAAGAAAGACTCAAAAAGACATGGATCACTCATGCATTCCAAGTCCAAAACAAACCAAAGCCTACACATGAAAATGAAATGTATATTTCCAATTCCAATGAATAATATCTACAGAGAAGAGCAAGAGGTTTCGAGCAAAGAAAATAATGTAGAATCTAATGCAAGAAACTTAAACTCTCTTTGAATGTAGAGGGAAAATAACAATCAAAGCGACTGCAGAATACACAATTCATGGCCCCTCCCAGCCATGAGGGAGCATTTTTTTTTTCAAAAATACACTTCACTTTCATCAAAAAGTAAGCCAAAAACAAACAAAAATCAAAATACAAGGTTTGGAACAAGGCCTACCTGGAACTGCACAGATGAAGTTGCTGACAGGAGGTTTTGAGGCAAAACTGCTTCTTGCTCACTGGATTCAGGCGGTGGCACCACGTATGGCTAACTAAACTCGGGCGGTGGCACCGCTCCTTGACAAGAGAACATGTGCGGCTCCCTATAAAAATCCAAAACACAAGGAGAACGACAGATCAAGTCAGAAAAAGACTAGATCAAGGCAAATACTGATGAATTGAATATGGAAACAAAGCATAAAAGACTGAAATGACTCAGATCTGAAAAGATCTGGAAATTTCAAACCTAAATAATACAAATAAGAAAGTAGATCGGACTGAAAAGAGTTGAAGAAAATGGAGCCTGGATTCAGACAAGAGTTGCAGACTAAGGAAGATCAGAACATCTGATTACTTTACTCCCTAGCGGAGTTTCCAGATTTGTTAGCTGGAATATTTCACCTCCTACGGACAGCAAGGTTTTCCATTGGTCTGAATGGTTCAGATCCATAACAAATAGAGGACAGAGGTTGAAGACTCTCCCTAGACGTTGTAGATATATGGAATACAAGGCTTTGACAGTTCACCTATGTACCTGCAAAAAAGCTCAACATGAAACAAATCAAAGCAAAATATGATCTACTAATCTATGCTAGTGACTAAGGAATCTAGCAACATGTATATGTGAAATCACAACAACAACATCATATGTGGGACAGAAATTTACTTGCATTAGAAATATGAATAATTTTACAACCAAGCCTTAGTGTTGACATGCATCTCCATGAAACCATCTCTTCATCCCCAAAAGCTCCGACTCTAGCTCTCTATGCTCTCTCCAAATGATCTTGGGCCAAGAATCAATCCAATAGCATAACAATACCTTCAATGTTCTCTCCTCTCAACCATGGCTATGAGCTCATATTTATAGGGCTTTAATGGATAGAAATGGTTGAGAAATTAGTGGGTGAGGTGGCCTCTAAGATCCTAGGATGAGGGATCTCAAGATCAACCAACCCACAACAATAGGGATAAGGCAGTACACGAAGCTTATCATCTAGAAGCCTCGAGAAACTTCTCTTTTTCCCTTTTTACCCAGGTTACTGCACTTCTCCTTCTATGACAAAGAGGTTCTGGTAATAACCACCTATGGACCAAGGGAAATGGGCGGTGGTACTGCTTGTGGACAATCGATGAAAGGCGGTGCAAGCAGGGGTACCGCTCCTAGATAAAGGGGCATGCGTGGTGCTGGGAATTTGTATGACAGATTGATGAAAAACCATTTAGTTTCCACTCCAGAAGCTGGGATTCAAAGCAAGTAGGTATGTCAAATGTCTTATCACATGATGGTGACAGGATTTTAGTATAACAAGATTTGTAGAGAATGGATTACAACACATAAGCAGGTTTCCCGATAAGAGATATCACCTCATTAGTAGAGAAGGGAGATCCAATGCAACCCTGCAAAAACAATTGTATGCAATTGTATTGAACTTTCCATATGCCTAGCACATTAATAACAAGCCAAAAAACCTGGCATGCAAAAGGTAGCACATAGGAGGCTCAGTAATCATATTGAAAGCACCACATAGTGAATTCACAAAGATGATCTAAGTAGAACTCCATCCATGCAAACATTATCACCCTTCCTTTCCACAATTACCTTTAAATGAATGTTCATTGTAGTCAAATGAAAGTAAATTTACTTGAATTAAATGTTAACTATCTTGAATAGAATGTTAACTTACTTGAACTTAATGTGTAACTGACTTGAACTGAATTCTTAACTGACTTGAAATGAATGTTAACATGCTTGAATTGAATGTAATTTGTCTTGAAGTAAATGTTAACTTACTTGACCTTAATGTTAACTGACTTGGACTTAATTTTAACTTACTAAACTGAATGTTAACTGAGCTCAATATTTACCTATTTGTTGATCGCTTAGTATTTAACAACATAACTTAAGTGTCATCAGTGCTTCACTCTTAGTACCATCCATGCACAATTTATAATATTAAATTGTGCATAGATCTCTTTAGTTAACCTATGCATGTTGATTGATGAACATAAAGCTCTTCTTTACTTAAAATACTATTATTACTTAAACCTAATTATATAACCTATTCCTAGTCCTCATTAAAATTTTCCACGTAAACCTATTCTTAAAAACCCTAATTAAGTGTGATCTTTCACAACACAGCTTTTCTGAAAATATTAAGAATTGAATATGAAAGACTTTTTAAAATATTTCCTTGAACTTTTTAATTTAACCTTTTCTTAAGCCGACATCAAAAAACCAAAACCTTACCAAAATTTTTTACGTATGACTCTCTGCAAGTAAGTATTAATAAAGACTGAGATCGCCTACTCTTCTTCACATCACACCATCCTGATGATGAGTCCTGTTGTGGACCCGAAACGTCGATATTTAAAATGATATCTGCGGCTATTCCGAATCCTGATATTACAAACATGCACCGCAGAAGCCTAGCAACAGAGATTACATCCCTATACGGAAGGGATATCTGGCAGCAGATCCGGTTATTGGAGAAACTGAGGGTTAAAATACAAAGAAGAGTAGCCGATCTCACCTTCCTTAAAAACTGCAGAGACCTGAATTTAATCCCAACGTTCGCTGTCATCAACCATCGAATGCGCAGCAAATGGAACATGAAAGCATTTGATAAACTCAGCATGCATTTAGTAAAATTGGAAATCAAAAATACCCGATTCAATTTAGATCACCTGGCACGTGACTCCCTCAAACTACACCTAAAACTGGCTGCTACCATCAGACAAGACCTTTGGTTGGCTGCGGATTCCAACGCAGCTCTCAGGGCAGATCATGAATTAGAGAAAACCAGGACCAAACACCATCGAAAAATTCTGAAGATGCAAGCTCAACTGATGAAGAAACAGCTGTCCGGCAACACGCCTGTCACGATAGAAGAAGAGAACACCAACGCGCAGGTTACTTCACCAAAACCGGCCTTGGACGTGAAATCGATCAACCTGACGCATCAATCCAGCGATATACAATCCACCAATACCCAAACCAGGTTGCAGTATTCCACCAACACGCGTGATAAGTTACAAGAAAGAAATAGCACCAGCGTACCTGATAATGAAACAGAACCAGCATTGAATTTGGGTTTGGTCAACCAGTCTCAACAATTCACCAACACGCAGACCGTGCTACCCACCAACACGCAGGTCACGATTAACACCAACACGCAGGTCACGAGTAACACTAGCATTTCTAAAAAGCAAGATAATAAACTAGAATCGACGTTGAATAAGAAATTGGTCAACCTGTCACAGCACATGCTCTCTGAAATAGAAGCCAGCACCCTTCGTAAAGGACTAAACTTCGCCATAGCACCAAAAAACATCCCGACTGAAACAATCATTTGCGATATTGAAGACAGCATACAGAACTTATCGGAGGTAGACAAAGAAACGGTCAGGCAAGACTGCGCTATCATCCTTAGAACAGCGAAACCACCGAAAAGTAACCTCACAAAAGAAGAACACCTTGCCCTCAAAAATCTTAGAAACAACAAGGACATAATCATAGTTAAAGCGGACAAAGGAGGTGCCACTGTAATCATGGACAGATCCGAGTATAACCTTAAAATGGTTCACCATCTCACCACAAGTGGTAGCTATAGGAAATTAGAAAGCAACCCCATTTCAAAAGTAATAAGAGAAGTTAAGAAAGCCATCAATAGCTCGAATCTTGACGATAAACTCAAGAAACGCTTAACTCCTTCTCAAGAGATCACCCCTAGGATTTATGGTCTTCCCAAAATACATAAAGACGGTGTCCCCCTCAGACCCATCGTCAACACGATAGGCTCCCCAACCTATGAACTTGCTAAGTATGTAGCCAAAATCCTTGCCCCCCTTGTAGGTAACTGTGACTCCTTTATCAAAGACTCTAGTGCCTTTGTGAAGTTAATCCAAGAAGAAAGGGTTGAACCAGAAGACAGGATCGTGAGCTTCGACGTAGTCTCCCTCTTCACTAAGATCCCTCTCGAAGAAGCGATCGAGGTCATCAAAGAAGTCACTGACCCTCACACAGC
>LPNX010506378.1:343496-355509 GCA_001517045.1 Pseudotsuga menziesii
GTCCATGAAACGATCACTCGGTCTTTCGTCTTTCCACCTTTCGAATTCCTCCTTACGCTTTTCGCTGCAAAATCTGGGAATCGGATATCAACGCAACAGTCACCTTGTCTTTTTTCTTTCTGCCTTCTGATTTCCACTTTTCTGCCTTCCGCTACGGACCTCAAAAGTCAGAAACTCCATGAAATGATCACTTGGTCTTCCAGATTTCCTCCTTCTAAATTCTGCCTTCCGCTACGGATCTAGACATCGGAAACCCAGCATATCGATACCTTCATTTGACCACTTTCCTCCCTCCATGTTTCGCACAAGATTTTTCGCACCGTTGATCCTTACCGAGTCAACCTTGACCATCGATCTTGATTTGATGTGAAGATCAGACTTCAGAAACTTTAAGTTCCATTAATCTTAATTCTTTCCTTTCTGCGTTCTACATTCCACAAATGCTTTCCACACCGCTGATATTTGTGGAATCAACCTTAACCGTCGATCTTGTTTTGATACGGAAATCAGGAATTGGAACTCAACATTTATGCCTTGTCCTTCTTTTTTTCCTCCTTTCCCCCTTCCGCCTTTCGCAAATTCTATAAATCATTGATCTCTTTTGCAACTTTAATCCTGATGGTTGATCTGATTTCTTTTATGGATTCACAATGAAACCTTTCCGACTATCATCAGCCGTTGATCTTCCCTACGGATAGAATCTTGATCATTGATCTTCTCCTTTGTAGATTCCACAATAAAACTTCCCTGACTATTATCAGCCATTGATCTTCTAAAATTGTGGATCAACGTTTAACTCACTCACGCCAACTCAAGCCTGTAAAAAATTCCTTTGGATAAAAATTTCATGCTTGCACAGTGCTGTCAAACAACTTGCTAGTTGAATCAGTGAAATTTCTTGTTGACCATCCGATCAGTGTCCCCACCAAATCAACAGTGGAATCCAAAGAATATGAAGTGCATTCCATAAAAAATTTGCGCACATCAAAATTTGTTCAAAACCTGCAGCTTCTCCTTGAGAAATCGTTGTGGAACGTTGATCTATTTTACGATCGCAGATCTCGATCTTAAATTCCAGAGATCAACTTCTGATTCCACAGCCCAACCCCTCCTTTACCTTCCCCTCTCTTTCTCTTGCGAAATGTCCTTATCACCGCCGATCTTCTCCAAAATCATTCTCCACCGTGCAATGAAAGGGTATTTGTTTAGGTTTAACTCGCGTGCTGCTTCTGAATGTGAAATCTCTTTTCAAACATTGATTTGATTTATGTTATGGATCGATGTTTAACTGTGAATTCAATGGGTTTCTGGTTAATTTGGGGGTTAAAATCAATGTAATTTAATTGGATATGGAAACTACCTTAGTTCTTATAGCCATAACTTGATTTCATCGACTGAACATGATTTGTTAACATTTAACCAAATGCACTAAGTTACTTAATAGATTTGAAGGTTTTGAAAATGGTTCCTCTATGTAAAACAGTTTTCAACCATAATATTGAATAACTATGACCTAAGCTATAAACAACCATTATAATTTCAACCTAGAATTCGAAAGCAGAGTTAAGGAAGAATTATAGAAATTGACACGTTCCAGAAAAACATAGTAGGATATCTGATTAGTTACAACAACAGAGGATTCAAATCATTAGACACATACACCTCAATTCCAACTCGTTCAAAAAATTATTCTAAAACCATTAGCAGATTTACCACGGCCAAAACTAGGTAATTTTACTTGGAACAAAATATTAATCAATACAGTAATAAAATTATACATATCTAAAATACTTCAGAGAAACAAGGATATTTTTTCTACAGAAATGCATAAACAGTATTGTCTAGAAATATAACTACAATTTACATTTCACATATACATCCTAGTGCATCTAAATCATTCAGAAGAAACCGAGTAGGAACCTGGAACCAATGCTAGGAAAAAAAATGGAGAAGTTGTTCCTCCCAACCAACTTTTAGAGCAGCCAAATTACTTGCTATAGAACCCCCAAGCCTATTCGTTGAACCACAAGAGAAAATATCTCAATGCGCCATCTCTTGCATTATACAGATATTAATCCCCGTCCAATGTTGGCCTCCTGCTGCTCATGGACATACTATTAAATAGTATTTTCCTAGGACTTGTTCATTTATGAGCCTCCTTCTCTTTAGCAACTCAACTAGGAATGGAGACCTGATTTTTGGGGATGATGCCTCTTGCATCTTCAGTTCTCAATCAGTGGTCTTTGCCACTTGTCATTTTCCTCTTGTGGGTCAGCAGACACTCTTTCAACAACTATATCCACTTTTGTTCCCCTTCAACATATTTTATTAAATAGGGAATGGTTTATTACAAAATGTTTTATTCTTGACCATCCTGTCAAAGAATGATAAATTAATAATCAAAGTATTTTACAATAGAATTAAAAATTATTAATCCATGGGGTATTACATACAACTCCCCTTAAAATATAACATCATTATTGGTGTTATAAATTTTTCTTTTATTCATCCATATCGGCCTCTTGTAATAAGTTTGGATATGCCTCCTGCATATTACTTTCCAGCTCCCAAGTAGCTTCTTTCAGACTAAGGTACTTCCATTGCACCTTGACCTGTCCACTGGTATGGTTTTGAAGTAAAAGTTCTCTTCTGTTGAGTATGTGCTCTGGTCCCACTTGGAACTCTCCCTATGGTTCCACCTGGATTACATTCCATTCAATCACCTAAGAAACATCATGAACATATATTTTCAATATAGAAACGTGAAACACATTATGTAATTTAATACTAGGTGGTAGGGATAACAGGTATGCAACAGACCTACTTTATCTAGAATTTCAAATGGACCGCAATACCTAGGTGCCAAGTTCTTATAGTTTCCCAATCTCAATGTAATTTTATTGGGATTTACCTTTAGGTATACATGATCACCCACCTAGAACTCTCTAAGCATTCTTTTTAAGTTAGCATAACTTTTCTTCCTGTCCTAGGAAGCCTTCAAGTTTTGTTGTACCTGTTTCACGGTTAGTTTCATATCTTCTAATAAATCAGGTCCTAACATCAATCTATCAACAGGGTTGCTCCATGATATTGGAGTATTAAAATGAATCCCATATAAAATTTCAAATGGACTCATACCTGCAGAATCTTGGAAATTATTGTTATAAGCAAATTCAACTAAGTGTGGGTAGTATTCCCACTTACTTGGTTTGTCTAGAACATACATTCTTAACATGTCTTTTAGAACTCAGTTTACCCTTTCAATCTTCCCATCCTTTTGGGGATGATATGCAGTACTGAAATTTAACTAGAAACCCAAGCCTTTAAATAAGGCTTTCCAAAAGTTACCTATAAACTTCACGTCTCTATCCGAGACTATCACTTTTAGTATGCAATGTAACCTGAATATTTCTTTCATGAAGATGTCTGCAATATTAAAAACTTTGTAGGTAGATTTGACAGGTATAAAATGAGCCACTTTATTTGGTTTGTAAACCACAACCATGATCGAATCATGTTTTCTGAAATTCTTGGGCATTCCGGTGATGAAATCCATACTGATGGTCTCCCAGTTCCATTCTGGAATGGGTAGTAGATGCAACAATCCTGCGGGATGTCGATGCTCTACTTTAACTTGCTAACATTCTAGGAAACAAGCTAAGTATTCAACCACTTCTTTTTTCGTGTTTGGCCAAAAGAATTCATTTCTGGTCATGGTAATAATTTTCTAATACCTCGAATGCCCCAAGTATGGTCTTTTATGTAGTTCATCCATGATTGTCAATTTAATTTCTCTTATGTTAGGTATATACAGCCTATTTTTATACAACAATATTCCTTGTTGGTTTAGGCTAAAGTCTGTTTTTACTTGTTCTTGTTCATTTTTAGCATTCTTTTCTTTTAAACTCTGATATTCCCCATCTAAATTTCCACTACTTAAAATCTAACCTCCCAGAACAGATTTGTAGTTGCTGCTTGCACACAGTAAATTCACATGCCAACTTAAAGCATCTACTACTTTATTTTATTTTATGCTTTATTTTGGAGTCATACTCGCTTAGAAAGGACAACCATCTGGCTTGTCTTGTATTCAAATTTTGTTGATCAAATAAATATTTAAGTCTTATGTTGTCTGACATAAGTAAGAAATTTCTCCCAATTAAGTAATGTCATCACATTTTTAAGGCATTAATTATAGCACCAAGTTCTAGATCACGTGTCACATAATTCTTCTCATGATGATTTAGTTTTCTAGATTCGTAAGCTACAACATAATTGTCTTGTAGTAAAACTCCACCTAACCCTTCATTGCAAGAATCGGTACATACGACAAAATCCTTAAATGGATCAACAATTTTTAAGATTGGGCTGGTGGTTAATAGGTGTTTTAATTTGTTAAAACTTTCTTCGCACTTTTGAGTCCACTCAAACTTTTTTCCTTTCTTTTATAAGGAAGTTATGGGGTAGGAAATCTTAGAAAATCCTTCTATGAACTTCCTTTAGTATCCAGTGATGCCCATAATTGATATGATGTCAGATACAATTTTAGGAAACGGCCATTCCATGAATGATTTTACCTTATCTGGGTCGTCTAAGAATCCATCCTTGGAAACTACTTTTCTGAGCTACTGAGTCTCATCTTTGAAAAAGTCACACTTACTGAACTTTTCATAAAGTTGTTCTCTTAATACTTGTAGAACTATTTTAAGATGTTCTTTGTGTTCGTGTTCATTCTTAGAGTAGATTAATATGTCGTCAATGAAGACAACCACAAATTTGTCCATATAGTTACTTAAGATGTTGTTCATTAAACACATGAACACAGAGGTGTGTTTTTCAACCCAAAGGGCATTACAAGAAACTCATAATGAACATAATGGGTCATAAATGTTGTTTTAAAAATATTTTCATACTTTATTCACACTTGATGATAACCCGATCTTAAATCTATCTTTGAAGAGACAGTTGCTCCGCGGAGCTGATCGAACAGATCATCTATCCAAGGAAGTGGGTATCGGTTTGTAATGGTCATTTTATTTAGTTTCCTGTAATCTATACATAATCTCAGTGTATCATTTTTATTTTTCACAAACAAGACCGATGCTCCCCAGGGAGACACACTTGGTTGAATGTACTTTTTATCGATTAGTTCTTGTAATTGTGATTTTAGTTCTGTGAGTTCAATTATATTCATTCGATATGGAGCTTTCGATGTTGGTATTGCTCCAGGTATCAAATCGATTTTGAATTCTATATCCCTTTTTGGAGGAATTCCAGGGACTTCTTTCGGAAATGTATCATCAAACTCCTTTAAAACAAGTATGTCTTCTAGTTTAGGCTTCATATCATTTTCCTTATCATTCATTATATATACTATGAATAATTTACATCCTTTTATTACTGATCTCTTCATTTGCACAACAGATATTTCTCTGATGGTTACCTTCCTAGGAATTCCTTTCACTTATATATTATTTCCATTATTATCAAGACATGTAAATGTTTTATCAAAACCGCTTAGAAAAAATTTATGCTCTTCCATCCAATCCATTCCTATCAAAATATCATAAGATCCTAAAGGGAATGATATTTACATTCACATGTGTAAGGAAATTATTCAACATTATCTTACAATTTCTAACAATACTAGTAACCTTTCTTTTTGTACCTGTGGCTAATTGTACTAGCCACGACTTATCAAACTTTCCAGGTACCAAATTGCATAAATCAACTACTCTAGGTGAAATACAACTCAGGCTTGCACCTAGATCAATTAAGATAAAGATAGGTTGATTGTTTATCATACCTTCAATTTCAACCATGGAAGTTCGGTGGTCTGCTTGCCGATTTTCCAGTACAGCGCAGATTTTGGGCATGCTTTTGGCCATATCCCCAACTGTAACTTCTTCCTGGATAGAATGGACATTAAAAAAAAATTTACTTGTTGGACAATATTTAAAGTAGTGTTTCTCCCCACACTCCCAACATTTCAAGGGTTTTTTTGTGTTAGGTTTTTGTTAGGAACAGTTGAGGGTACTGCAGAATCTTGAGGTTTAAAACCTTTGTAATTGTACCCTGATACCCTCTGTGATTATTTGCCATCTTTTTATGGAACTTATTTTGTTTTCTCTTAGAATCAAAATTATTTGGCCTTTGATTTTTCTAAGCTGGTATAATTTCTCTTTTATTCTTGTTTTGGTCATAACAGAAGTTGGTCTTCCTCATCACTTCCTCTAGTTTCTTTGGATTGTCATATTCAATCCGTTCTTTAAACATGTGGGGTAAGAAGCTAAGAAACCATTGTGTCTTGGGACTCTCATCAATTATGTAGGGGACATAGTGAAGTAATGTTAAAAACTTACTACAGAATTCTTTCATTGTCATGGCCCCTAACCTTAGTTCATAAAATTCCTTGGCTTTTTCTTCATAATATTTTTCAGATAAATATTTTATTTTAAACATCTTCTAAAAAGTTTTCCAGGTTACATACCTTTCTTTTATATCCTTAACTTTCTTTATGTATTGCCACCAAATATCTCCCTTTCTTGTCAAATTATAAATGACCATTTTTTATTTCAAATCATATGAGTAATTATATATTTGGAAGTACTTTTTCATACCGGACATCTAAGCTTATGCCTCCTCGCCCTTCTCAATTTTCCCATTAAAAATAGGTAGTTTAATTTGTTTGAACTCACTAGATATTTCCTCATAGGGTATGTACTTTTTCTTCTTTTTATTTCTACCACTGCTTTTGCTTGACTCTTGAGTTTTTGCTTGAATCTTGGGTTTTTCCTGTGGTGTTTAATTGACTCTTCACTTGAAGTGTCATAGTTATGGCTGGAAAATTCCAACTTCCTACCCTTATGTTTATTGTACGGGGCAGTTTTAGGCAGTTCCTGTTCAAAATCCTTGTTTTAATATTTTTCTTCATTATGTATTTTTGCTAACAAGATAGTGTTTAGTTATTCTTGATCCTTCATAATTCGCTCATTATCTTCTTTAACCTTTCTTAATTCAGATCTTGGTTCATTCACATCCCTTTTTAATTCAGATTCATTGTCCCAACTTTCATTTAGATCTACCCAGAACTCTCAATCCCTTAGATTTCCCTCTTCATTTAAAGGTTGTTCTGGGAAGCATTCCTCTTCTGTAGACATTCCCGCCTCTGCCATATTTCCTGCAAAATATATTTGTACTTCTTTTTGCTGGGTGTAAGAGAATTTTCAAGACAAAATAAACATGAGTTAGATTGTTGTTTTCTATATCAGTTTTGTGTTGATCCTATTTAGGCCTAGTGTCAAAACCATGCTCTGATACCATATGTAACATACCTCGAATTTCAAATAAAAACAAATTTCTATAACCATATATCTGCAGACAATTTAAATAAAAACCTATATGTTATGAAGCATTACAAACAAAATAGAGAGTTTAAAGCATAACCTTGTTCATATAAAATTTTCATAATCTCCTTAAGAAAACTTAGAAACCCTTTTCCCAATAGAATAGTTTTCCAAACCAAAAACTCAAAAAGCTAAGTTACTTTTCTTTTGCAAGAACCATTTCGCAGTTCCGATTCCACATTCTTCCTTCCGCTACAAACCTCCGAATTTGGAAACTCCATGAAACGATGACTTGGTATTTCAACTTTCCACCTTCTGAATTTCTCCTTCCTCCTTCCGCAACAGAATCTGAGAATCAGAACTCAACGTAACGACCACCTTTTCTTTTGTTTTTTTTCCTTCCAAATTCTTCCTTTCCACCTTCCACTGCGGACCTCAAAAGTTAGAAAATCCATGAAATGATCACTGGGTCTTCTGGCTTCCGACTTCTTCCTTCCGCTATGGAATCCATAAATCAGAAACCCAACATGTCAATACCTTCATTTAACCACTTTCTGCCTTCCGCGTTCTACATAAGCATTTCCGCACCGTTGATCCTTGCAGATTCAACCTTGACCGTCGATCTTGATTTGATGCAGAGATCAGATTTTGGAAACTTTACATTCCATAAATCTTAATTCTTTCCTTTCCACATTCTGCATTCCTCAAATTCTTTCTGCACCATTGATCTTTGTGGAATTAACCTTAACCATCGATCTTGATTTGATGCAAAAACCAGGAATCGAAACTCAACATTTTATCTTTTCCTTCTTTTTTTCCTACTTTCCTCCTTCCACAGCTTCTATAAACCATTGATCTCTTTTGTGGCTTTAATCCTTACCATTGAGGTGATTTCTTTTATGGATTCACAATGAAACCTTCATGACTATCATCAGCCATTGATCTTCCCTACGGATGGAATCTCGGTCGTTGATCTTCTCCTTTGCGGATTACATAATGAAACCTTCGCCACTATTATCACTCGTTGATCTTCTTGCAAATACAATTTAGACTGTTAATATTCTAAAATTGTGGATCAACATTTAACTCACTCATGTGGACTCAAGCCTGTAACAAATTCCTTTAGATAAAAATTTCGCGCCGGCTCATTGTTGTTAAACAAATTGCTAGTTGAATCAATGAAATGGGTTGTTGAACATCCAATCAGTGTCCCCACCAAATCAACAGTGGACTCCAAAGAATATGAATCAAATTCTATTAAAAATTCATGCACATCAAAAGTTGTTCAAAACCTGCAACTTCTCCCTGTGAAATTGTTGTGGACCATCGATCTATTTTATGATCGATCTTGGTCGTAGATCTCGATCTTAAATTCCAACGACCAAATTCTGATTTGATAGCTTAACCCCTCCTTTTATCTTCCTCGCTCTTTCTCCTGTGAAATGTCCTTATTACCGTCGATATTCTCCAATATCGTTCTCCATTGTGCGATGAAAGGTGATTTGTTTAGGTTTAACTCGGGCGCTGCTTCTAAATGTGAAATATCTTTTCAATCGTTGATCTCATTTCTCTTATGGATTGACGTTTAACTGTGGATTCAATGGGTTTCTGGTTGATGTGGGGGTTAAAATAATTGTAAGTTAATTGGATTTGGAAACTACCTTAGTGCTTACATCGATACCTTGATTCTATCGACTGAACATGATTTGGTAGCATTTAACCAACTGCGCTCAGTTACTTAAGAGATTTGCAGGTTTTGAATATGGTTCCTCTATGTAAAACAATTTTCAACGACACTATTGAATAAATATGATCTAAGATATAAACAACCATTATAATTTCAACCTAGAATTCGAAAGGAGAGTTAAGGAAGAATTATAGAAATTGACACATTCCAGAAAAATATAGTAGGATATCCGATCAGTTACAACAATAGAGGATTCAATTCATTAGACACATACATCTTAATTCCAACTTGTTCAAAAAACGATTCTGAAACCATTAGTATATTTACCACGGTTAGAACTAGGTAATTTTACTTAGAACAAAATATTAATCAATATAGTAATAACATTATATAGATCTAAAATACTTCAAAGAAACGGGGTATTTGTTCTATAGAAATTCATAAACAATATTGTTTGGAAATATAACTGCAATTTACATTTCGCATATACATCCTACTGCATCTAAATCATTCATAAGAAACATAGTAGGAAACTGGGACCAATGCTGGGAAAACAAAAGTGGATAAGTTGTTCCTCCAAAGCAACTCCTAGATCAGCCAAGTTACTTGCTCCAAAACCCCTGAACCTGTTCATTGAATAACAAGAGAAAAGTATCTCAATGCAACATCTCTTGCATTATATAGATTTTAATCCCCGTTCAATGCAGGCCTCCTGTTGCTCATGGACATACTATTCAATAGTATTTTTCCTAGGATTTGGTCATTTATGAGCCTCCTGCTCTTTAGCAACTCAACTAGGAGTAGATACTTGATTTTTGGGGATGATGCCTCATGTATCTTGAGTTCTCACTCAATGGTCTTTTCCACTTGCCATTTTCTTCTTGGGGGTCAGCAAGCACTCTTTCAATAGTTATATCCAATTTTGTTCCGCTTCAACGTATTTTATTAAATACGGAATGATTTATTAAAAAATGTTGTATTTTTGACCTTCTTGTCAAAGAATCATAAAATAATAATCAAAGTATTTTCCAGCAGAATTAAAAATTATTAATCTAGGGGGTATTACAACTAGTAATATATCACATAGCATAATCACATGACTTGATAGAACACAATTCCATCAACATAATTGGAGATCCATTCTCATATGGTATCGTCTATGAGAATCATTGACTTGATACACCACAAGTCCATCTCCATAATTGGATATCCATTCTTAGAGGGTACTTTCTATGAGAATCATTGGCTTGATACAACACAAGTCTAGAATTGATACAACACAATTCCTCAGTCTTGATACAGCACAAGACCATTCTCGATACAACACAAGACTCAAATTTTAATACACCACAATTCCAGTCTTGATACAACACAAGATCATAGTATAGGAATCCCACCTCATTACATGAGAACATAGATAGGAATTGATACAATGCAATGTCCTGACTTGATACACACAAGTCCTTAACTTTATATTACTCACAATTCAAGAGATGACTCTTGATGTTGTACAATCAACACTCCATCTCAACGAGGGAGACATTCTCTAGTTTTCCAGTAATTTCCTTCCATATGAAGCTTATCTTATAAGTATCTTAACTTCGGCACTGAAAACAGATTGTCCACGTATTTTCAATATTCTCATCAGTAGCTATGTACTAAAATTTTACTTTACATGACCATGACTTCGATGAAGTAAAAATTTATCTCAATGTGTTCTATCATAACACAAAGGGTTTTTCAGAAAGCTTGACTTTTAACACCTAATAATTGTAGGCTCAAGTCTTTCACCCTAGTAGGTAGCATCCCAAGATACACTAATCCTTAGTAGGTAGTATTATCTGCAAAACACATTTTTCTTCTGTATTACTCTCTGACATACACCTTGCTTCTATAGTATTAGCCGCAATACACTTAGCTTTTGTAGTACTAGTCACAATTTACATAGCTAATTCCAAGCGATATAATAGGTTTACTATGTACACAATACAATAAAGAATCTATTCTAATATAACTCAAAGGTACTCAAACATATGCTTATACGCAAGCATAAAAATGAAATAGGTATGCTAGGTACTTTAAGAAAACAACCAACTACTTATTCAAACTAGCATCATCTAGATTCGATCTAGAACGCAGTTTCTCTAAACTAGAAACTATGGATTTCATATCCATCATATGAAACATATTAAATGTGTAAAATTATGCAAAACTAAAGACTTATTTTTTCTCTCAATCTTCAACATTTGTTGACTTAAAGAATCTTCTACCATCTAAAGAAGTTCTTAGTGAGCCTTCCATTCTTTGTGATGTTCTTCAAGACCTGATCTCTTTCTTAGTGATTTCATATCACATTACCCCACATAGAAAACTATATGGCTATCTAACCTATCCAAGAGGTTTTAAATGTTCTCTAACAATTCAAAATATAACTCTTCTTGAGTATCCAATAGATTTTGAGACTTTGACCATGTCTCTGGTCATGTGGATTTTCTCCACAAGATATCACATCCCTTGGCTAATTCCTGAGTCATGCATCATGACTAACTAGTTTGGGGACTTTTAACTGCTATTGCTTGTGAATATACATCAACACTCCCTCTTCAACTACATAAGTCTTTTTTATACTATACCAAGCTTGTTCTGGAAAGAGGATTAGAAAATATTCTAGAAAATCTACTCATTTGTGGATATGTACATGAGTTACACAACTCCTTTATGTACCATGTATTAGATATAACTGACTAGGAACTTTGTAAAGTTTTAATTATTTAAAATATGATCTATCTAGAGAAACATCTTGATGTGATCTTTCTTGACTACTTTACTAATCAGAATCCATGTATCCGTGAAACGTTCTTTCACTAACCAAAACATGTATGAATCCACATACACTTATACCAAGTAGGTAACACAACACATGCTTTGTAGTACATGTATATGTATTTACTACAAAGCATATAATTGATCCTAGGACATA
>LPNX010506378.1:363512-374283 GCA_001517045.1 Pseudotsuga menziesii
CCCATAATTGTATCCGGTGACTTCGATCGTCGATAATGTGGTATGATTGCATCATCCTTGGACTTAAGTCCTAAAGTGATAGGGAGTGATTATCCCGTAATTGTATCCGGTGACTTCGGTCATCGAGAATGTGGTAGGATTGCATCGTCCTTGGACTTAGTCCTAAATTGATAAGGACTGATTCTCCTGTAATCAATCCGGTAACTTAGGTTGTCGAGAATGTGGTGGGATTGTATCATCCCTGGACTTTAAGTCCAAAAGTGATCCAAAGACTTTTTTTCTTTGAGTTGTTGATTGCAGGTTGTTGCTGCTGATGATGATGCCATACTGAATCGAAAGATCAGAGTATGATGATGATGATGTACTGATCGAAAGATTAGAGTATGATGATGATGCGCTATGA
Source organism: Pseudotsuga menziesii (assembly GCA_001517045.1). NCBI lineage: Eukaryota > Viridiplantae > Streptophyta > Pinopsida > Pinales > Pinaceae > Pseudotsuga > Pseudotsuga menziesii. Next base: position 363,916 of record LPNX010506378.1, read on the forward strand.
TTATGATATTTCTGATCGAAAGATCAGAGTATGATGATGATGTTTCTGATCGAAAGATCAGAATGTGATGATGATTATGATAGACATATCAGAATATGATGATGATGATGTTGCTGCTGATCGAAAGGGCAAAGTGTTGATGATGATATTGATGATCGAGAGATCAAAGTACTAAAGATGTTGCTGCTGATCGAAAGGTCAAGGTGCTGAAGATGTTGTTGCTGATCGAAAAGTCAAAATACTGAAGATGTTGCTGATCGAAAGGACAAAATACCAAAGATGTTGTTGCTGATCGAAAAGTCAAAGTCCCGAAGATGTTGCTGATTGAAAGGTCAAAATGCTGAAGATGTTGTTGCTAATCGAACAGGCAAAGTGCTGAAGATGTTGCTGATTGAAAGGTTCAAGTGATGAAGATTTCGTTGCTAATTGAAAGATCAAAATGCTGAAGATGCTGCTGATCAAAGACTGAAGATGTTACTGATGGTTGAAGATGAAGACTACATGATGTTGAAAAGCTTCCAATGATTTATAGATGTGTTACCCTGCTGATGTTGATGATGTCCCCTATCTCTACTCTTGTTGTTGTTGTTGTTGTTGTAGAATACCCTTCTCGTTAAGGGGAAGTGTTGAAATATTGTAACTTCAAAGAATGTTCTATATGTATCTTTTTGTGGTCCCCGACGGTCCTACCGGGTGAACCACTTGTATTACATTGTACCCCGATGCTCCTAATCGGAAGATCTAATAAGAGTCATGAGGTAGTCCCCTCTAATTATAAAGGTGGGTCATTAGCACCCCAATGTGGTTACTTGAGCCTGCATGTTTAACTCGAGCCTGCATGTTTAACTCGAGCCTGCATGTCAAATGAGTTAACTTAAGTGAACAGATGAATATAAATAGAGGTGTAGTGCTCCTCATTTGGGACACACACACTTACACTTGTGTAGCGCATTAGTGGAGAAGAGAAGTAGCTGGAGAAGGAGGAGGATCAAGCTTTGATCTCCTTGCTGGTTTTATCTTTTATCTTTTTGGGCATCTATATTGAGGAAGCTTTTGCTGGGTTTTTCCCTTTAGGGTTTTCCCAGGATAAATCTTTGTGTTCCTTTTTTATGGTTGTGCTTGTCTATCTTTCAGTGATCTTGTTTATATGCTTTTGTCATGAAAATGAAATGAAATACTAATGTCTTAGCTAAGCATATGAAAAATTTAACACATAGGAGGATTAGTAAACACACTAAGAAAAACACATAGTTCATTCACAAGGAGGAGCTAAGTAGGACTCCCTCCGTGCAAACATTATTTCCCTTCCTTTCCTCAATTAACTTTAACTGAATGTTCATTGTATCCAACTGAAAGTGAACTGACTTAAACTAAATTTTAACTATCTTCAACTGAATGTTAACTTACTTGAACTTAATTCTATCTTGAACTAAATGTTAACTGAATTGAACTAAATATTTAACTAACTTGAACTCAATGATAACTGAATTGAACTAAATTTTAACATGCTTGAACTGAATGTTAATTGTCTTGAACTGAATGTTAACTTACTTGAACTTAATTCTATCTTGAACTAAATGTTAACTGAATTGAACTAAATATTTAACTAACTTGAACTCAATGATAACTGAATTGAACTAAATTTTAACATGCTTGAACTGAATGTTAATTGTCTTGAACTGAATGTTAACTTACTTGAACTTAATGTTAACTAACTTGAACTCAATGATAACTGAATTGAACTAAATTTTAACATGCTTGAACTGAATGTTAATTGTCTTGAACTGAATGTTAACTTACTTGAACTTAATGTTAACTAACTTGAACTTAATGTTAACTTACTTGAACTGAGATCAATATTTAACTAACTGCTAATCACTTGGTTAATAGGTTAACTTAAGTGTCATGAGTGCTTCACTCTTACTGCCATCCATGCACAGTTTCTATTATAAACTTTTGCACAGATCTCTTTAGTTAATTGATGCATGTTGATTGATGAACATTAAGATCTTTACTAAATTGATTACATGCATTAATGGTTCAACTAATCCATTCATATTTTACTGAATCTTTATAACTTGAGTTCAATCATACATTTGCATGGGCAATTCTCTTTCTCTTTCTCTATTATTTATCTCATTATCATTAAATAATCAATGCATGTTCCATATGTGTATTATTTATTCATCTTATCATATCATAATTTAAATAATTACTCCATACATACTGATGATCATATATATTACCCCTGACCATATAGTCATATGCTTAAGTAATTCACTCTAGGGGTAGTTGATCCCTAAAGGAGACATATAGCACTTAGTGACCATAACTAGCAATATATCACATAGTATAATCACATGACTTGATGTAACACAAGTCCATATCGATAATTGGAGATCCATTCTCATATGGTATTATCTATGAGAATCATTGACTTGATACAACAAAAGTATAGACTTGATACATCACAATTCCACAATCTTGATACAACACAAGGCTCCAATCTTGATACAACACAAGATTTCATTCTTGATACAACACAATATCATAGTACAGGCATCCCACCTCAATACATGAGGACATAGATAGGAATTAATACAATACAATGTCTTGGCTTGATACCACACAAGTCCCTAACTTGATATTACTCACAAGTCTAGAGAATGTCTCCTGATGATGTACAATCAACACAGAGAACTTAGCATGGGGTATATCTCTTTGAACCTAAATCATTAGAGATTTCTTTTAGGTTTAAAAGGAAAGGTGAAAGTATAAATAGGGCTACTGGAAGGATTGCTACTAACATCTATATAGAGGGACAATCAAGACACCAAGTCTTTTACAACCATTATTCATACTAAGTTAACATTGGGAAGAGGTCTCAAAGGATTTAATTACGGGTATACCAAAGTTTGAAACAAATAATGTCTTCATGGTAGTGGTGGAACAACTCAAAATGTATGTTCATTTCTACTCTCTTTCTCATCATTTTATGGAAATCACAATAGCAATTTTCATGGAAACATTTTAGAAGTTACACTAAATCCCCAAGGTTATTGTACAAGTGATAGAGATTCAATTTTCAATGGTAAATTTTGGGATTGAATATTTTCTTATTTGGGCACTCAATTGGCTCACGACTCCTCTTACCATTTTCAACCCAATGGGAAAACCAAGATTGTGAATAAATTTCAAGAAGGATATCTCTATTGCTTTGAATTTAATAAACACACACAATGGTCAGTTGATTTTCCTTGGAAGAATGATGGTACAACACATCCTTCAATACTTCATCAAATATCTCACCATTTTTTGATAGTTTATGGTTATCAACCTCCATCCATTGCATCATCCTTGAAAGAGAAAGATAAGGTTCAAGAAGTGGAGGATCACATAGAGCACCAACAACAGGTTCTCCAACCATTGAAAGAAAACTTGGCTATAAGAAAAATATGATGAAACAAGCAGCAAATTGACATTGTAGTGAAAACAAATTTGAAGTGGGGTTTGGGGTATTTTTTAGGCTACAACCATACGAACAAATGCCCCTCAAGCAACAAAAAAGACAATCAATTAACACCCAAGTACTATGGTCCCTAAAAGGTGTTGTATATTATTGCAATCATGGCTTACAAATTGGAGTTTCCTCCATTTTTACATGTACATCAACTCTTCCATGATTCTTGTCAAAACAAAATTAACTAGCAACAAGATCCTTGTTTAGACTATTTTACCATAAATTGACAAAGAAAGGAAAATCATATTAGAACCTAAAACAATCATTTAAACACATATCATAGAATAGTGAAATAACACCTTATCAAGTGGAATAACTTACCAATAGAAGAGGCAACATGGAAAGATGAATTATTCATGCAAACACATCTATAATTAAAGTGTTGTGACACCACTTGTTTGAAGTGGAGGGTCATGTTAATTCTTATATATTGTAACATTACATTTCCATTATAATATTAATATTGTCTTTATTGGTTTGCTAGGACCTTAATTGTAATTGCACATTTTTACTCCAATACACACATACACACAAGGAGACCTAGATTTCATACATTGTAAAAGAAGTTTTCCCCCTCAAAACTTCATCTCTTTTATGTATTCCCAAGGTGTTGAGTTAGTCTTTATTTCTATTTTTATGCTATCTTGAGAATCTTGTGGATAACATGGAAATTTTTAGGGATTAAAAATAGCTCATGGGCTAATTTTCTACCTATTTTTCAAACAAAAAAAATCATCAATTTAGTCCATGAATATAAAACCTTTAGAATTTGAACTTTATAAAAATCTCTCTCAACAAATTTAAAATCAACATACACTTTCAAAAAAATTATGTATGCTTAAAAAATTTTCCATAGTAACACATAACACTCTTCTTATATACTACACTCTACATAACACACAACACATAACACTCTTGTATACAGTTTCCTTTCTATGGTGTGTGGGGCCACATATATCTAAAATATCCATTGTGCATTTTAATTTGGGGAAGAAGAGAGTTGCTAGAATGTAAGGGAGCTACCGAAGAGCAAGGCCACCAGAGTTTCCATGTGTGTTTTCTACAATGAAAGTCCATTGAGAGAGGCATTTTTTTTTAGAACTTTGGTGGTCTCTTGAGTAGAACACGTTGTCTCCTGAATGTGAAGGACCAAGTATTTATTGTCAATACTGGTTTATTCAAGTATATTTGTTTACAAGCCATCTTTAAGCCTCAAATTTTGAGAACCAGCAAGATCATGTGGGAACCTTCTCTGGGGTTGCTTTATTAAGCTCCAAAGATGGTAAGTAAGTTGTTTATTAGTTAAAATTTTCGATTTTGGTTAAGAAAATGTGTCATTTTGGGTAAGCAATCTCTGAGATAGAGGTTCATCTAGGTGGGCTTTGAGAGGTTAAGTTACAAATTTTTGGTATATCTGACTGCAGTTAGATATATTCTTAAGAAATTGCTGTTCTCATAGTTAAAAAAAAAAAATTATGATTTTACTTTCAGTTTTGCTTCTCTTTCTGCTTCCAGTTTTGCATGCGAAAGGAAGGAATCCTTTCTTCCTCTGGTAACCATAAACGTTACTAGATCCCTTCCCCTTCCCCATACATTATGGGGACCTCTATTTTTTTGGATCGGATGAGATATATCCTTGATATAGAGGATTTTTATTGGTGTAAACACCGCGATCTATCTCTTCCAGAGCGGTCTTGGAACCACTTTCCATTCCATTTCATCAGTGTCAGCCTGGATAGTATTTTGTCCAGATGAGACCTCCCTTCGGAGAGCTTCAGTGAAGGTTTACCCAATTCATGTGTGGATGGCGATTAGTGTAAACTAGTAGTGCTGGATTCAAATAGCCTTCCCTCCGACTCAAAGATTTTGACCTAGAGTTGCTTGTTAATTCGGACAATCTCAGCATCAACCGCCTACTGGGTCGAGGTTAGTTCCTCCGGCCCTGACTCAACCTGTAAACTTTTCCTCTTTCCCTTGGAGAGCATTCTAGCATTTGAACACCATAATCTGAAGGACTCATGACCAGATGAGATTTTCCACCATACTTCGATCATTTGTTGTAGGGATAAGTGATCTTCAAGTGCCCGTGAGAGCGGTAAAAAGTGCATCAAAAAGGAACATTTTTGTATGACAGGTCCTGGTCATTGTATTACAGGTCCTGAACATTTTTGTATCACACATACAATTAGTTCATTTAATTATCTCTGGCTCCTGGAAACGCCAAGCATGGAACCATCTAATGAGTGACTGCTCAGTGAACTGAATCACGTTGTCTCCATATCGTATGGGGTTTATTAGGTACTGCCTTCATATCTTCACGGGACTTTTTTTTGACACATCTAGGGTTTTTTAACGTTTCCTCTGACTTATCTGAGCGTGAGGCTGAGCCCGTAAGGTCTGTGGACGTGGGTCCACAACAGAGTCAGGCTGTTGTGGGGATGGAAGCAGGGCTGGTGTTTGAGATATGTGATGCAGATGGATTTAGTGTGAGACAGAAGACTCCAAACAAATTAGGAGGGGTCGATGATGTTGCAGCATGTTTCGAGGAGGTATCTTCCTCTAATGTGGACAAAAGGTCATTCTGCAACCAATGTGTTTGGCAAGGTTGGAATTTTACATGCATACGATAGTCATGAGGTATTTTATCCGTCTACATAAGTGGCCTACACTAGGTGGCTATTATTAAATATGTGGTTGACTTTTTGTTCAATGGGATACCTTTGTTTTTATTTAATTTTTTTTCTTTTCTTAGCATTGTCTTTATAGAGATTGGGTGTGCCCTTACTTTCAGTGTTTGTTTTCTGGTCTTTGGGTCTTTCAACAGATAAGTCAGTTTTGAAGTATGAAAGTGCAACTTTAAGAGAGAAATGGGAATCATTTGAGAAGACCGAGTTGGCTTTAAATTATGTTAATGAAGCAATTAACTCAATCAAGCCAGTCATCAAGCATCAACAATCGATCATCTACCAAATATGCCAAACATCAACAATCCATTATTTACTGAATTTACCAAGCATCACATGTGGAATTTTAAAATCACTTGTTTTTTTGTTAAGGGCCTCATAAGTTAGAAGCACCTTCTGAATTTATATATACAATTTGAAAGTGCTCTCCTTTGGCTACGAGGTACTTGAAGCTACTAATTTTGGTAAGAAGTTATTTTCATTTTTTTATAAATTTGATAATAATCTAAAAACAAATTTGATTAAAAGTCTTTTTGTGTCTTTTCTTAAGTTTTTGTTATTTTGACACTAAGTTGGGTTAGCTCTTGTGACTAACAAATGCATGGAAACAAGATTTTTCTATGAAGGCTCACAATCCCACTTTGTACACTTCCAATACATCAAGTTACAATTTATAGGTCTTGTTGCTAAAAACTTTTCACTTATCTATTCACATTTTTTTTAAATGATTTATTTATGTATGTTCAAACTTAGTGACATTTTGTTATTCTTGTAATCTTATAATTGGTTGAAACAATGATGTTTACTCATGGGAAAAAAATATTCTAAACAAGTTTGATGATAAAAGTGGTTTCTTCTTATCCATGTATAGAAAAAGCAAAGTGAATGAACCAAAGAAAAAGCAAAAGCATGAACCAGGAATTGTTTGGTATAAATTTTGACCCCCCACAAAAACACATTGAGAATTAATTTGGACCCCATATCTGTTAATTTCAATGGAAAATGTATCACATCACTTAACTCTATGTTAGTAAAACATGTATCCAAAAAATAAATTTTACAAGAAAAAATTTCATATATTTATCACATTACCATGTTGTTGCAGCTGCAACATTTTCCCAAAATTCTAAAATTTTGGGACCCTCCTTTACTTTGAATTAGTCAAATTTCCTCTTGTTTTCAGCCTTTTTGATGTTGGCCTTTGGTGGTTTTAAAGCGTCTCCCAGACATTTTGATTGCTACAAATCACTTGGTTTTCCTCATTTCACGCCTTAATTTCCATCTTAAATTGAGCACCTTGCTGTTTTACAAAACTTGTTAAAGCCTTCGTTTCAAAGTTTTCTTATATCGGGAGGTTTATCTTTTAGCTGTCCCGCCGTTGCGGGTGTTCTTCAGCTCCTAATTTTCTCTTCCGCTCCGCCGTTGCAGGTGCCTTTGAACTCTTGGTTGAGTTTGTCGAGCCCGCCGTTGCGGGTGTTGTTCAAGTCTGCATGACTTTTATCGCGACCGACGTTGCGGGTAGGTTCCAAGTCTTGGTTGTCGTGTTTGTGCGCCGATTGTTGCGGGGGTTAATCGTTGCATCCGCCGTTGCGGGGGTTAATCTTTTCGTCTTGCCGTTGCGGGTGGTAAACTTTTGTGGCTGTTGTGGGCGTTGTCTTCATGCCGCATCGGAAGGGGATGAACTCTACCCTCGCCGCCGTTGCGGATCAATGGGAAGTCCGGTGATGCTGTATACTGCCGACTACATGTATCGGAGCCTTGTAGAGTGTTGACTTCCCCGTTGCATCCGCCGTTGCGGGGGTGGCCGAACTCCTGGTCATCCGACCAATGTATTTGCCACCGCCCGACTGCGGCTCTTGATAACATGACTTATGTTTTGTGTTGTGGGTGATTTAATGATGAGGATGGTCCACCATTGCGGAGAGGGCTGAGTTGTGTCGCCCGATATAACTTTCGAGTCCGCTCCGACTGAGTTGACTTGTCGCACGTGTGAGGTTTTATATATACGGGGGCGTGTTTTTTTTTTTTATTGTTGTTTTATCGTGCCCAAGCTGTCAACGCTATCGAGCTCGCGAGTCTTGTGGAAGCATCGTACCGGTACCCGCGTCCAGCTGTCAACTGGGAGCTCGATCATTGACGCCTTTTCAGTGTGCATTACTGCCAGGTAGGATCTTTACCTCTTTTTGCTTGTATTTTCAAGGGTTCGACTGGGTGACTTATGCTGTGTAGAACTACGGCCCGTAGTCCCGTTTCGTTCACATACGGAGTTTTTTATACCCACGGCTAGGGTTGTCGTTTTCGTTTCCCCAGTAGTTGCGCCCGCGTTTTATCTTTTTGGGGTTGGATAGCTTGTGCGGTTAGAGGGGGGGGGGTTTGTTCTTTAAAAGCCCGCGTTTTCATCTACCTCCTCCGTTTTAGTTCGTCCCTAGCGATAGAGGAAGACACGGTGCAGGCGGCCGTTATGCCGCCTGCACCTGGTTTAGTTCTTGTATGATGAGGTCCTTAAACGTCTTGGATGGGGTTTTCGCCGGATTTTTCATGATAGATGCCCGGCTGTGCGTTGCCCTTTCCTCGAATCCTAACCTTAGCCTACGCACCGCGCAGTTCGCCATTGCCGGCCACCGTGAAACCCTAGGGCCATGTCGCGGTCATTATTCAAAGTTTTGAGGGAAAGCATGATTAATGGCGCTAGTGGGGTTCCCCTGTGCGAAGATTTGTTTTGGAATCCCGCAGTTGATAGTCGCAACAATGTAAATCCATACCCACGATAACATAAGTTTTACCGTAGAGCCATGTTTGAATTCGAATCTTTAGCGGTCATGTGCCCTGCATTTGAGAATTATGCATTTGCACTGAATATCATTTATTTAAAATGGCATCTTGTGAAATCATGTAATTTTGATAATAGGTCATGGGATGAATAATGCTAGTTTTAATCCCGCAGCATTAGGACCTTGCTCGCTATATTGCAGAAATAGTCCGAGTCCTTGTGCTGATAGTTTCAAATAGTCATTATATAGAGTGGTTGTGTATACATGTGAGATTTGCTTTCTTAGTTACACATTGATATAAGGTAATAGCACAACTCAAAAGATTGCATGACTAGTTCAAATCCTTCAACTTAAAGAGCCTATATCTGATATCATTACAGTCATATAGACAATAGAGAAAGAATAAACTGTTTCCTAATATTCACATATTTGAATTGCTTAATATCATGATGTTACATTTTAGGAGGATTTTAAAATGTCCAGAAGACAGAAAAAGAAGGCCCATGTGGTAGAAGAACAAACAACAATAGAGGCCGTCCTACCAACTGAGTATATTTATGAGGACACCCAATGTGTCACGGGAGTTGAACCTGAGTATAAGTGGGGAGACATATACAGGCTGATTTCCCGGAGGGAAGTCCCAGATATGGGCCTGGAGGAAGAACCAATTTACACAAATATAGAAAAGTCGGCCATTATGAAGGTAGCCACCAGGCCAGAGATGTTTCCATGTTCTGAGGTGATGAGGTGGATCTTGCCACACACAAACCATGGCTCAATGCTTATCTGTAATGTTGAAGGTCAGGGCTATGCTTCCTTTAGCCCTGGATATGTGGCCTTAGCTTACCACCTGCCTGAGCCCCAAGTTTTCCTGTCCAATGAGTGGTTGGACAATCTCAGGATGGATTTGATAGAAACCATGAGAAGAATGCTATTACCAGGGAAGCTCTATAGACATAGAGCTACTGAATATTATGACACAGCCACCCTTAGAGCCCCTTACAGATTCATAGCTCTAATGCTGAATAGGATCTTCGGGAGGGCCAATGGTAGATTATTCAAATTCGAATGGATACCCCTGATTTTCTATGTGGCCACAGAAGGGACCATCTTCAACTGGTCCAGCCTGGTATCTAGTAGTTTATCTTCTTGTATAGCTGCAGCAAAAGGAGGAATAGAACAGAAAAAATCTGAGTTTTATATGAGCTCGATCCTGATTGACTGCATCTTATGCCACCGGCCTTTCCCCAGGCTCAAATGTGTTTGGGACAGGGACAGAATGCCCGTATATGTAGCCTACAAGCTACTGGGGGCTCATCAATACTATGGTTATTATCGAGAAATCTGTGAACATTTTATCATGCCTCTACACACTCTTATCTTCCAAAAAGAA
>LPNX010506378.1:382469-415750 GCA_001517045.1 Pseudotsuga menziesii
TGTAGAATGGCTCCAAAAAGGAGAAGAAGAAAAGAGGAAAGCTGCCCAGGATGCAGCGGAAAGAGTAAAAGAAACAGCCCGAGAAGCAGAGGAAGCTTCTAAGCAAGCAGCTGAAGAAGCCCAGAGAAAGCTGGACGAAGAGCTTCGAAAGCAGGAAGCTGAAAAGACAAAGTTGACACAACAATCATCTTCTGAAACACCACCAGAACAAAGTCAGGGTGAGGAAAACCCTGAGGTGCAGACCCTGCAAGTGCCCACTACTATCACTCCTGCAACCCCTATGCTTCAGTTAGTACCCTTTGCACAGAAAAAGGGGGAAGAAGTCCCTGATTTTAGCACAGTATACTATGACAGGGCTACCAAAAGGATTATGAGGAGAACTGAGCAAAAGATAGGGGCCGAAGGAATGACCAGTACAATGATAACAGACAAAGCTGTGATGGTCGGGACAGACAAAGATCCAAGGTTTGTCATAAGGGCTGGGAAGGCAGCAATAGACGCAACGGAGGACAATGTAGATCGCATGATGAAGGAGATAGATTCAACCAAGAAAAATTCCTCTCAGCTTAAAGACACCCTTAGAAGCGAAAGAGAGGAAGGAAATAGGCTGAAAAGAAAATATGAGCATGTGCTTAAAGAAATGGAGGCCACAAAAAGTGAAATCCACGCCATTCAGCAAGAAGCACAGGTGAAAGAAATAACACAAGAAGCACTGGGAAAAGCACAACATGAGATTCAAAATTTAAAGGATGAAAAGGAGCAGCTGAGGGTAAAGATAGAAGACCTGATAGAGCAGCAAAAGATCATATATGAATCCAATACCTTGGGCATTAAGGATCTGGAAAAGAAACTAGAAGCAGCAAAGGCACAGCAGGTCAATCTGCAGCCAGTTAAAGATCACATCTTGGCTCAGAAAGCTAAGGTACTGCACCTACAGACTGCTCTAGAGGAGGAAAGATGTCAGGTCCTCCAGATTGATGACAGACTGGACGAAATTTTAGACACAGCTTCTTATTTTGTGGACAGATCGCAAGACATACTTGAAGTACTGAATTCAAGAATAACCAGGATGGAGGATGACAAAGAAGTCCCAACTGCGCTAGTAGTCAAAGATAAACAAGCTTTGAAACGGGACCATGACCTGATAGAATTTGCCGTCAACATTGCAGAATATTTTCAAAAGAATGTCAAGAAAACGAAGGGAGCATGCGCAAAATTCTTCAGAAGAGCCCTGGTCGCATACAATCGTTTTCAGGCAGAAGCTGAGCAGAGATTGCACGAGTTCCTAACTCATGATGCATTTGCAGAAATGTTGCAGAAAAGGCAACAAGATGAGGAAGCCAAAGTGCAATGCATCAGAGCTATTGATGAACAAATCCTCAGGAATGAAATAGGCCACACAACCATTAGTGTACAGCTCTTGGAGGAACAGGTACGTTTGAACAGGTCCAGAATTGAGGCCATTCGGAAGCAAGCTGACAAATTCGAGCTGAACATTCAGTTCCTGGAACCCAACTCGTTTGAGAGTCTCGCTGCTGAAGCAGCAGCATGGAGAAAGTTCTTGGAAGACCAAGCGGGACCCTCCTCATGAGAAGGACCAATCAAATTTTTGTATAATTTAATATTTTGTAAAAGGTTGTGGGAAATTGAAACGTTGGGGAGCCCAAAGGTCACTTTGGGCAACCCAACCAATTTTTCTTTTTGTATAAAACTAGGGAAGATAGACAAGTAGAAGGGGCTTTTTCCCAGTAAGACTGGAGGACCTATTGTAAGAAGAACTACTTCATTTTGCAATAAAGATTTTAGTTTGCCTATTGGAGAAAGAGCTGTGAAGTTTCCAAATGTTATGCGATGGATGGCAGAAAGATGAACTACTTTATTTTTCAGCTTATGTCCATAAATCGTGAGATCATTCTAACTCTGTGACCTATGTCTTGTTAGATGGTTTTTGATTTAATTTTGTGGAAAATTCATTCAGAAGTAATGCTTGTGTTACATATAATAGTTAGCTATCTGATTGTTAGAAGATATTCTGGTTCGTGTGTTGTAAACATAATAGCAGCTATCTGTAATGTGTTTATTATACATGGAAATGATGCATTACTCATTAATAATCGTTGTTTGGCTCCCCGGGGATAGATAGTTAGGTGTTTAGATTGTTAGCTGTTTTACTTCCTTGTGGTTTAGATGTTCAAGAACCTAAGACGAGAGGTAAGAACCTGCGCAGCACATTGTGTAGTTCCCGGCATCTTTATCACTCTGCATAGTTAAGATAGGCATGCATTGCATACATTAAGTCAAAATACAAATTCCGGTGGAACGGGCCGCAACCGGTAAACCCTTGTTGTTACTTTGACCTACGGTAGCCGGACCGCAAACCGGACGGATTCCCTATACCAAACAGTCAGCGGGCTAGTTGGGAACGCTGATTGGGGAGAATCCCTTACTGTTGCCGCCTGCGAATTTCCAGGCCCCAACACATGTCAAATTATATAAGTTTCTATTATTCTATTTTTATAAAATTAGAATAAAATGAATTACCTGTTAGAAAACTATGCACATTCACTTATAAATGAAGTAAAAAACAAAAACAAAAAACATTTGATCAAATTCTCATCAAAGTGTACTGTGGATAATACATAGAAAACTCTACTTATGTGAAGTATTTGCTACATTTTGGTATGTCCAAGTTCATGTACAAAAATAGTTGAAGAATTCAAAACAATCCATACCTTGGAAAAGCAACTTTATTAAATTTATTTGGGCAAAGGAAGGAGAAACCATCATAGTATAATCTGGATTGCAAACACCATTGATGCAACATTTTGACCTTTAAAATTTTCCTATGTTTTGACTTGTTTGTGTCACTCTTAATAGGTTGTTTTGTTCTACCCTCGTGAAAAACATAGGTGAATGAGCCTATTGTTATCTTTTAATTGCAAATTAAATTCCTTTGTATGAACATATCTTTTAATTGAAAATTAAAATGTCACAATTTTATTTACATCATTGATACAACATGTTAACCTTGCAAAATTGTGTATGTTACACATGTCATAGTTAGTAGATTGTTTTGTTCCACCATCGATTTTTAAAGCAAGTGATCAATGAAAAACACTAATAAATGAGTCTTTTCCTATCTTTTAATTAAAAACTAAAATCTTCAATAAAAAATATATATATTTCAATTAAAAATAATTTTTTTTAATAAAAACATTATCATTGAAGAATAAATTTTTTTATTATTAAAATTTATTTTTTCACTAATAAAATATTATCTAATGACAAGATACGTCAAAAAAATTTAATTGAAAAGCCAAGAGATGAAATTAAATTCCAACACTATTTCCTAGACAAGGGACTGCAATAGATTACAAATGGGATTTGATATCTGAACACCTGAAGCTATAATGTCGCTTGCATTGTATCCCATGCGTTGAAATTTGAGTATCATTTAAGAGGGGTGATGAAAGTTATTATTTGAAATGTGACGTTTATTATTATAGGAACTATGCTGTTAGATAGGAACTATGCATTACAGATGAGATTCATTATACAGATGAGAATCATTATCATTAGTAAACACAGAAGCTATGTATGTGCCATCAACGCTTACATAACTTGCACATAGTGTAAACTAATATTATTTCAAATTGTAAACTATTATTTATTTAAAAGTGATGTTTATTAACTATTGAATTATTATTTATTTAAAATTGATGTTTATTAAGTTGGATAATCATTTTATTCTTAAAAAAGAAGTGGGTAAGTTACATTATTGTTAAAACAAAATTTGTTTTCATTTGAGTATTAAATTTGGTTTTATTTAAAGATATGTTTTGTTAGCTTCTTTTCCAAATTGAATTTATTGAATAATAGATTGTAAGAAGACATGCCATTGATTGAATTTATTGAATAATACATTGTAAGAAGCTTACAATATATATATATATTGTAAGCTGCACAGATCTATTATATTATAGAGGCAAAAAATACATAATTTGACTTGGTTACCTGAGGTGAAGCGCCCTCCAAAGCCTCTCAAAAAATAATGGCCCTCTAACAGAATTAACGTCTAAGATGTCCATGGCTATACGTATGGGCCTGAGGCCCACTGACTGAGACATAATTACAGTAATCCATCATAAAACTGACATGCTCATATATTTGAGTGTAGAAAAAGATTTCCATAGCACACATGAAAACATACATAGTTACATAGTTTATAATAAAAAACAGACCAAAACCACTAATGTCTTGACCAAAAAACCTGGGTGACACGTCCATTAAATTGGAGGAGTTTCTTCAGTGATGGGGCAGGCCCATCTTTCTTCCTGCAACAGAGTAGGTGAGTTGGTGGCTGCATTCGGGGACAAAGAAAGCGTATGCTACTGCTGCTCAAACTGTTGGGCCGACATTTCCTTCAGACATTTGAAGAGAGGCTCAACTGCATAGGGGACAGGAAAGGGCTTGACGTGAGGAGCTTTGGTTGAACAACCGGTTGCACTGACGCTACCACTGAGACTGGTAAGATCCCGGCCTCTAGATTCATTGCCACTGGCACCACCACCCTGTGCACAACCCCCAGCCTTCATCCCGCTCAGACAAGAAATGCCAGCCGTGCCTTTCCAAGCAAAGAAATTGTCCATAGCCGTAAGTTGAGTTTCAATCTCTGTGATTTTAGTTTTCATGGTATGAACAGCAACCCGGGCCTCAGACCAATTGCTGAGCATATCCTTCGCCAGGTTGCAGAGCATATTCTTCATCATCCAATAATGATTAATTTTGCTACCCTCCTCACCAGTTGAGAGCTTCTGGTTGAGGACGCGAGTCTCCCAAGCTTCAACTAAAACACAGACACACGAAGAGATGTGAGGTTCGTAATCCGCTAGGGTTAGAGCACTACATCCATGTTGGGCTTTGCCTCTCCCAGAGCTAGCTCTCCTTGGAGTTCCTCTCTGCCGAGACATGGCAACCAACTTGATCTTGAAACCAACTTGATGGGGAACGTTCTTCTCTGCAAAAAACCAATAGAGCACAGACACAGATACACAGAGAACCTCTCGACGTGCAACAAGCCCAACAATGATTCTAGTCGAGCCATAAATCACGATGTCTTTCAGAACTAGACGCCTGTCATTCGATGTACCTGCAAGCATTAATGCTCAAAGCATAGCCATGAAAGCACCTAGGAGGACGAACCTTCGCCAGCCTGAGTCGCATGAGCCAAAGTGACATAGGGAGTTTCTCCCATGCGTAAAGAGCTTTGAATGTTCTAGAGGGGTGAGTTGTCGCTATGGGTGTCAATTATGGGCTCAAGGAGGGTGACATGTGCTCCTTGCAATGACCGAAAATAGGCATAGCTATCACCTGAAATATCACCCGCATCTAGAAGGGAGAGATCAGAGCTGGCTAGATGCATGCTCTTTATTCGGACTTGTGAATCCAAAGAATCTTGTAACGTGCCTTCCACCAGGGTACGAGGAGAGTTCACACCTGAATTAGCTAAGAGGTCCGCAAAGGCATTGGATTTCCTATGCACGTGGTGGAAGGTGATAGCGTGCATGCGCTATAGGAGGGAAGCTGATACCATGCGCCAAGCGCCAACTAGAGGTAACTTTAGAAACCAGTGAACCATGGAGGAGTTTACCAGCTAGAGTAAGGATTATAGCAAAGTCTCCTTCCACAATGACTAGCAGGAGACCTTTGCTGTCCATGATTGTTAACCTTGCAACCATGCCTTCAAGTTCAGCGGCATTATTAGGGTTGAAACCCATATTTCCATAGAAAAGATGGATGATTTATCCTTTGTAGTTTCTTATAGCTCCCCCAAATCCAGCCATTCCTGGGTTTCCCTTGGAGGCACCATCAACATTTAGCTTGAAAACTTTCTCAGGGGGTGGATCCTAATGCATTGGACTAGCAACTCGCATGATGGGGTTGATGGAGGAGGGAGGGAATACTGAGGAGTCGAAATTAAGGGCATCCAGGATACACTGCTCACTTTTTGAGGTGGGGAGGTTAGAGTTCATCCATCCTTTGGAGTGAATGGTTTCTTTAAGATTCCTTTTAATAGAGTTCCAAAGAACTTGAGAGGAGGAATTGGAGTCCTTGAAGATTCTTTTGTTGCGCTCTTTCCAAGTGTGCCAGAGGACAAATCCTAGGGTAAGCATCCAGAGTTAATTGAGGATGTTACTTTCAAAGGGAGAATCCATCCAGTGATTGAGATACTTGGTTATGTTGCCTTTCACTCTGTTGGTGCGTCTAAAGGCCTCTATAATACAGGATTCTTTGACCAAGAAGTTACCCAACGGTCTATGACCCCATCGAATAATATATGAGCCATGCATTTTCTTGAGCCTTCTCCTACAGATTTTGGGCCAGATTTTGTCTGAAAGGTTTTTTCCCAAGGAAATGTTCCAAGACGGGGGTTCTTTCCAGCTACGAAACTCGTCAGTCGAAGGTTTCTAGTACTCCTTAACTGTTAGGTGGTTGTTGCGACTGATGTAGTTCTGACTATCAGGTTCAACGATAAGACTTTTTAGGCTAGGAAGTTTTTTCCAAGAATCTTCCCAGAAAAGAGCCTTATCCCTTGCTTTCATTTCCCAAAAACTATGTTGTTGAATGAGGGCCCTTTGCTTGTTGGTAGCCTTCCAAATGTACGATCCTTGCATATCTTCATCAAATATAATCAAGGAGTGAGGGGGATAGTCTGGGGCATACTTGTTGTTCTAGAGCTTGGTCTAGGGGGTGTTGTTCTTGGAGATCCAGTTCCACTAGATTTTAGCCGAGAGCACCTGATTGTTTAGCTCTGGATCCTTGATGCCCAGACCTCCTTCATTCTTCTTTTTACAAAGCATGTCCCAACTAACCAGCGCCCATATACTATTTTTGTTGTTGCATCCCTAAAGAAAATACCTCTACAGTGATTTGATAGCTTTTAGAACCCATTTCGGAGTTGCCAGAACCGAGAAGAGATACAAAGGCATAGACTGCAAAGTGGACTTGAGAAAGACTGCTCGGCTAGGGAGATTGAGGGCTTTGAAGAACTAGGAAGTGAGGCGGTTCTCAAGTTTGTTTAGGAGTTCCTTCCAAGACACATGTTTAAGAGCTGCATCGAACAGAGGAGTCCCCATATATTTAGTAGGCAAGGAGGAGACTGAGAAGCGGAGGATACAAGTGATGTTTCTCTAGGCCACAACTCCTTTGTTGAAAAAGAAGATATGATATTTTTCCAGATTAAGGGTGGGTCCATAAGCTTCTTCAAAGGTTAGCAAGATGGAGTGAATGGTCCGGGCTTCATAAAAAAAGGAGTGACCAAAGAGGAGATTATCATCCACAAATTGTTGGTAGGCTAGAGGCGAGGCGTTGTGGAGGGAAAGGCCTTTAAGGGAGCAAGCTGCCAAGGCTGATTGAATCATACGACCTAGACCTTCGGCCATAAGGATGAAGAGGAAGGGTGAAAGAGGGTCACCCTGACGGATGTGGCGCGAGGGGGAGAAGGTGGAGGAGGGGGAGCCATTAACCAGGATGGAAAATAAAGATGAGGAAGTAAGGGAAAGGATCCAATGAACCCAATCTTGATAGAAGCAAAAATCTAACAACATTTTTTCAATGAAGGACCAACTGAAGGATTTAGAGAGGTCCAGTTTGAGAATCATGCCCAGGATTTTGGAGGTTTTAAGAGAATGGATAACCTCGTGGGATAGGATTATTCCATCAAGAATCTGTTTGCCTTCCACATAGCTCGATTTCTCCGGATAAATGAGGAGAGGGAGGAGGGGTTTCATCCTATTTTCCACCACTTTAGAGATGATTTTGTAAATTACATTTCAAAGGGAGATAGGTCGAAACTTACCAGGGTGAGAGGCACCAATTTCTTTAGGGATGAGAGCCAGGTGGGTTGCATTGAGTGCTGGAAGGATCCATTTATTTTGGCGCGATTCCTAAACCAATTCTAGAACTTCATCTTTGAGCAAATTCCAACACTGGTGAAAGAAGTAAATAGTGAAGCCATCCGGGCCTAGGGATGTTCCGTCCACCATTTGCTATACCGCCGCTTCTACTTCTTGCATGGTTATGGGTTGCATGAGTGACTGGTTATGCTCATTATTGACAAGAGGGGGGATGTGCTAGGTTACCTTGTGAATCGCTTCATGACAAGCGTGGTCCGGTTCAGTGAGGAGCTGACTAAAATGCCTGGTTAATTCTTCTGATATTTATTTCTGCTCCTCCAAAGTCTCTCCTAAATATGTGTGCATTTTGCTGATTTTGTTCCTTGTTCTGTGTTGAATGGTGGATTTGTGGAAGAATATTTTGTTCCTCTAACCATCTTTTAGTCATTTGACCCTGGCTTTCTGATTCCAGTAGATTGCTTCTTAATCACATCTCTTGTTGAGTTGATGGATAAGATCCCTTTCCTGAAGTTTGGTTTCCAAGGTGAAACCATGATCCATGGCATGGCGCTGGATAGAGGATAAGTTTTCTTGAATGACCACTTTTTCTTTGAAAATGTTGCCAAAAGTAGTCTTATTCCAAGTTTTGAGGTGACCTCGATTTATTTTTTATTTTTTAGTGCATAATGGCCATTTTTGGGTGGCTAAAGATGGACATCTCATTCCACCAAGTAGCCCTCCAAGTAGCCTACAAGGGTGATGGTGGGTTCCGAAACAAGGAAGTGATCGAGACGTTTAGCAATTTTGTGCACTTCGCCTCTTCAGTTGTTCCAGGCAAAGAAACTAGAGGAGTTTTGGATGTCCACCATTTCATAGGAGGCTAATCATGGTTTTGAAGGCCTCATCTTCAGCAGAGAGGGTTTTTAGTCCTCCTTTCTTCTCCTCCAGATTGGATATCATGTTGAAGTCCCCGCATATGATTAGAGGAGACTCATTATGTAGGATATGGAACCATTCAATATGATTTAAGAGGTTCTTCTTGGAGTCTGCCATTTGAGGGTCGTACATGTTCATTAAGAAGCCCCTGATACTGGTACCAAGAATGTGGAAGGAGGCAGAAAGACAATGTCTAGAGGCAAGGGCAACCTCTAGAGTGATGAGAAGAGGGTTCCAGCTGATTGAGAGGCCCCTAGAGGCACCTTGGGAATCAATTTCTAGAGTGAGATAATCCTTCCAGATCCGAGCCAAAATTGAAGCAGTTGTTTCACTAGGTAATTTGGTTTCCTGAAGAAAAAGGACAGTAGGAGGTTTTTTTTGAATCTTCATTTTGAGCATTCTTTGTTTAGAGCGACCGTTGAGACCTCTAACATTCCATGAGAGGAGCTTCATTGATTAACAGATGGGGGGGTAGTGAAGAATTCTGTTAACTGGGCATATTGGCCAAAATCGACCAGCGTAGTACCCAGACGGTTGATTCTTTGAAGAGCAGATTTGTGTCCCTTTTTTTTGGATATTTCTAGGCTTTTTGTTTCTCTTTTTGTCTCGAGGTAGCCACTCCGAGTTGCACTTTAGCTTTGACTAGAGCTTTGTGAAGAAGATGGATCTGCTTGGGAGGGATAGATTTGAAAATTTTTCTGGTGCATTCATATTCAAGGCCAATTAGATCAAGACCTTTAGGTATTGCATCCTTCATATCTTCTTCCTCTAACACTTCATGGTTTTGATCTAGCATTTGGTGATCAAAATGGGAATTCCCTTGTATATCATTAATGTTTTCTGAGGATTTAGCTGTGGATTTCTCTGGCTACTACGAGATAGAAGTATCAGCTTTTTTAGATGAATGCAACTACTCTGGTTCTTCTTGCCTCAGAATTTGATCTTCGATGCTCTTTTCCTGTTCGGTGTTTGTTTCCTCCAGCACTTAGAAACTATTGCTGGTGGATGGAGGTTGATCCGAAAGCTTTTCTTGGGTTGCTCTTTTGTGGTTGCACTTTTTTCTAGCTGATTGTTGAAACCCTTTCTCATCGGTGGTTGGATGTTTGTGATTCTCTTGATCTTGACTCAATGGACAATCTCTAAACAGATGCCCATGTTTATGGAATTTTCGGCATCTGAAAGGGACATGTTCACAGTCTAGCAGCTAGATCCAATCGATGTCTTCATGGGAGACACAGATTGCGTCTGGAAGGGCTTGAGCAATGTGTATGAAGACATAGATTTTGACGTAAGAGGTGTATTTATTCATCCTTGTTTGATATGTCGTGCGTACAAAAGTTCCTAGGGTATTACCAATCTCCTATAGGGTGGATTCGTCCCAATATTATTAAGGGATATAAAACATGTGAATCCAAACATGGGCCAAAGAGAAGTCCTCTTTCTCTGGACATAAGCGTTCAACCCAGTTCCTAAGGTATAGCCCTGCGGAATTGAAGAAGTAAGGCCCACCTTCTTCAACATGAGCTTTATATTCCAGGTGATGAAAGATAATTGTAAAGAATCCTTTTGATCCTAACTGAAGATCGAACTGATCTTTTGGTTTCCATTTTGCTACAATCCAGCCATAGAGAGCTTGTTCGGTCGGCCAGAATCCCATGAATTTACCTATCAGAGCATGGTCTTTCATTTTTTGGGCTCTAGCGTTAATCCTTTCCATTGGGAGTGATAAGAAAGGACACTCAACCATGCGAGGGATGCATGATTTCTTACTTCGAGAAGGATTTTCCTTATTTTTTGTACTAGTGACAGTGACGGTCTTTTCAACAGACCTTTTTTCTTCCATCAGTATGGGTATGTATTCCAATCCAATTTTCACTATGTTTCTAGGTCCCATGTGATCCTAGGGGAAGTTCAGCATGGAAAGAGACTAGGAGGGGCCTAGCACCCCCCCCCGACACAGTCATCATAGTGCTAATCAGGGCCAAGGGGGCGGTCGTCAAATGAATCTTCTCAATGGGTGCAAGGCAGATGGATCTAAAAGTGCAATAGGGTTAGGACATGTCACAAACCCTAGAAAAACTCTTTGTTCTCACCATTGCACAGAATCCCGAATTCTTGTAAGGGCCCTATGGTAAGAAGGGATGATATTACTTCTCCAAGTATAACTCAATAAAAATTTAATATAAAATTAAATTAAAATATAAATAAAAATTATGTATAAATTGGATAACTATTTTTTAATATTAATTGGGATTTATTTATTCCAAGGGATGTTACCTATCTCCTTCCTCTCCTCATATGATGTAACATGCACCTCTCTTTTCTTGCTGCAACAAGGGATGAGATTCCTTGATTGGTTTGAATTGTATGGAAAGTTTATATCATCATAGTTTATTTTGATTTGGACCTTGTTTTCACTTTTATTTCTATATGTCAATTGGTAGAGTATGTATAGAATTTTATTATAGTTTGATTTCTTAATAGCTACGTTGGTTGCCTATTAGTTGTCCTTTTTTTTCATTTTATCTAAAATATTAGAAATCATGATTTTATGTGATAAGATTACCCTAAGTTTTTGAACATTTCAGTGCAATTTTATTCATTGATAGCTTTAGTGTGTTATTGTCAAAGCCATGAAGAACTTCTTAGTAACAAAATAATTTTTTAATGTCAATTTAAAACATTTAGCAATTTCTTGACATGCCTTCTTTCCATCTATCCTATACACTTATTTTTTATTAGTTTTTGTTTTTCTGACATCCTCACCGCTCATCGTGTTAGCATTGCTCACCACCTTAGCATTTGAAACTGAGCATCTCCTTGTTGAGGATCCAACGACCAATTTTTGGTAGATCGACTTATTCTATCGATATTCTTCATGGTCTTCTTCAATTGCAAATATGGATGGACTGGTCATATCCATTCACACAACAATCCACAAAATGGTGCTTTTGTTTGTTATCTCAATGTTTTTCCTAGTGTAGATGATATATTTCTATTTTTCTTGTATTTTCAGGGTTATTTCATTCTTCTATCATGGATGCCATTGTATTTCAAATTTGTAAGCATGCCTTTCATTGCAATGGATATCCCTGCATAGACATTATTACCTTGTTATGTGGAAATAGTTAATGCACACAACAGAATATATTGTTGGAACACTATATACATACATACATACATATATGTATATATATATATATATATATATATATATATATATATATAGGAAACATAATTTGATGAGTTCCACCCACAGAAATTGAAGCAACATAATACAATGGTTTCTAGCATATGACAATAACCCACACAAATAGTGATTGTCGAAACAGAAAAGGAAGGCCCAAAATGTAATGTTCCAAGGGGAAATAAAAGGGTCTCAGGGAAATATCACTATCTCTATAAGGATAATTAGATAATCTTATCTCATTGTATTAGTCAAACAAATATTTAATTTAATTTTTCATGATTTAATTTCAACAAAATCGCTTTAATTACCAATAAATTCAATAAATATTCCAATAAATGATCCAAGGGATAGTAAGGTTTCTTAACATCATCTAACATCATCAAACCTTCAATCCAATCCATATGAAATATGATAACCACTTCTAAAGGCTAGTTATTTTTGCGCCGAGAGGCGCTCTAGAGCCTAGTATGGGAGAGAACTTGTAACGTTACATAACATTATGTAATGTTATTTTTATTAATAAAAAAAAAAAACTATAGGCCAAAATAGATGTCAATGAGAAAAACAACCTTAATATGGGGAAGATGTTCTAATCTTCCTACCTAACAAAATAATAAAAAATAAAAAAATGAATTATCCGCAAAAAAAAGTTGGCCTTGCACATGGTTTTAAAACCATGTGCAAGGCTTGCTAAACAACACATAGTTTTATTATACATGGTTTAGGAGGGCCTTGCAAATGGTTTTAAGACCATGTGCAAGGCCTCCTAAACAACCCATGGTTTTAGGAGGGCCTTGCATATGGTTTTAAAACCATGTATGGGGAGATGTTGTAATGTTCGTTCCTAACAAAATAAAAAATAATAAAAAATATTGTATGTCGGCCATAAATAATATTAAATATTGATAATAAAAATATTATATGTGGACCTTAAATAAAAAGATGTGTCTTTTGGTTTGAATCAAATCAATGGCTATATATAGGACACACCAAAGTTGATATCTCATTGGGTGCAATACCTAAGAAGAGGTTTTCACCTTGAGATATTTGATCCCTCTCGGCACTTTATAGAGCCCAGGATTTGGATCTAGGATGTTTATTCACAGTTAACTAGTAATTAAGGTGTTAATTACGACACTTAATAACACTTAGTGCGCAAATGATGACACTTACCGCAAATCCATTTGTTTAACAAATAACCATATATTATCAATACAAATGGATTAATAACATCCAATTACATGTAAATAAATACTAATGACCAAATTACATAATTAATCATGGTATTTATGAAAGAGAAACCACAAAACTAATTAACTAGTTTTCCAATATAAGCAGCTAGTCTTGCACAAAACCAACTTGTAACCATACCATTAAACCCAAAATCAATACTAAAGCCTTTAAAACCAAATTTAAGCATGCATATACAACCAATTGAAGGTTTATTTGAAGATCATTCCAATTGCACATAAGGTGATCTTTTCCATTAATCACAATGAAACTAGTTAGCATTCACCACAAGGAATTGAGTTTAAATAACTAAACGAAAATGAAATGCATACATAAGTAAAGGATAACACCTGATAAGTAGCCAACTACAACACAATAACATGTTAGAAACAGATCACATGTATGTAGCATTCTGTTTTTATGAAAACAAAGATTTCAATCCATAAGTAGTTAACAATTCTCACTGCCATGTACCTAGTTTCCAATTTAACCTTCCAAATGCCACATAAAGATAAATATATGACTATTGTATCTCATGTAAATCATATAAGGTTTCACCTATATTCATATGTATCTATCTTTCCTCCCATATACATTCCATTAAATAACTCACAAAACTAGCTAATTCCACTCATCTTAATTGACTAGTAGTTCTAGGAATCAGTAGAATAATTAAATCTGCATATCATAGAATCATTCAAATTCCATTCAAACTATAAATAAATTATTTTATCAGTCATAATATAGTTATATATCATTCTAACACTTTTCCAAACACTTCCTATGCAAAGTCACAAATTTACTCAAAACAATTCTATTGTAGGAGCTAGAAATTGATCTAGAATTTTGGAATACATTTCCCAACCACTACCAAGAATATTTAACCTCACATACTCAGACACATTTCAAGTGTATTTACCATAAATAAGAATATAAATAACACTCGGTAATGTTTACAAACACTTCATGTGCCATGTCTCCAAATTATGCAAAACAATCCAATTGAAGAACTAATTTTCGAATAAAAGGTAGAAGCATCAAAGAGGAGTGTCATAAGGAATTATGAGGATATTGTACCATAAAAATACATATTATATAATTAACATATTAAAAATATCGGTTTTTTATTATAGGCTCCAAAGAATAATTTCCTCAAACAATTTGCGCACAAAATCCCAAAAACTAGTTTCCAATTCGTTCACAAAATTTGCTTGCATAAATAGATTGAATTTCATGAGAGGTATCTTCCACAAATACCTTGTACGTTTCATAGAAAAAATCATGTGAATCCATAAATAAATAATATCAAATCCAATATAATACCATGTTAATGGGGGTCCCTACAGCACCCCATGATGCTTATCTTAATTTGTAGCCAAGATAAAGCACATATGGATTCACATGAAATTTTAGGGAAATCTTGAATCTCTTATGAATCCCGTGAAATAGTTTCATCTACAATTTGCGGATGAAACCAGGTTAATGGGGTTCCCTACATGTTGAGGCCTGAAAAATCATAGGTAACAACAGTTAGGGATTCTCCCCAGTAAACGTTCCCAACTAGCCCGTTACTGTTTGGTATGGGGAATCCATCTGGTTTACGGTCTAGCTACTGTAGGTCAAGTAACAAAAATAAAGGGTTTTACTGGTTATGGCCCGGTCCACCATGTATTTTTTTAGTTTTTGTATTTAAGTATGAGATGCAAGTGCCTATCTAAAAATGCAGATTGATAGAGAATATGAGGAGCACTCACAATGTGATGCGCAAGTTCTTACCGCTCGTCTTAACTCTCTCACATCTAAACCACACACAGCAAGAAAAAAACTAAAACTAACTATCTAACCTATCCTTAGGAAGCAATATTATTATTCATCAATGAGTAATGTATTTTGTGCATGCATTAAGAAAAATCACAGATAGTTGTTACTTATTTCAAAACACATGAACATTTATAGAGATATGAACAATCAGATAGCTCATTGTTTATGAACAACATTCATTACTCATAGTGGAAATTTCATAGAATAAACTAGAGTGCATTCATAACAAGAACATAGGTTCAAAAAGTTAGAACGATCTCACAGCTAATGGATAACAACTGAAAAAAAATAGTTCACATTCAACAAATCCATTGCGCAACATTTGAAACTTTCCACAAATCTCTCTCCAACAGGAAACTTGTAATTTATTTATGCAAAAGGAAATAGTTCTTCTTACATCATACTCTCAGAAATATATCTGGGAAAAATTCCTTTTACTACATCTAATTCTCCTATACCTATACGAAAAGCAAAACTTTTGGGCTACCCTCAAATGACTCTTGGGCTTCCCCTATGTTTCAATTCCCAAAATTCGTCCTGTAGTGAGTGCTCATACATTAGACAATATATTACATTTAAAACAAAATTTTATAAAGCACTTTCATGAAGAGGACCCCGCTTGATCATTGATGAAATTTTTCCACGCTTGGGCCTCTACTACTATGCTTTCAAAATTTGAAGGTTCAAGAAAACGAATGTTTATTTCATATTTTGCAGCCTTATTCTTAACCACCTCAATTCTTGCTGGACTCAAACGTAGCTGATCTTCAAGTAAATGGATGCTGACTGCTGAATGAGCTACTGCATTCTTCAGGATCTACTCATCTAAATCTTTGACTTGTTGTACCTTCTGTTCATCCTTCTGGTACTTGCTCTGTAGTAGTTCTGTGAACATCTCATGCTCTGGTATTGCATCCAGTCTTTGCTCTATAGCAACTTGGCATATGTTGTAGGTGACCAGCACCCTTCTGCAATCCTCAGTACAGGCTCCTCTCATTTTCTTCACAGTCTTCTTGAATTCCTCTGCAGTATTTATTGCAAATTCTAATAAGTCGTTAATCCTGTTTTAAGCTATGTCGATCTTTAGCAGGTAGTTCTGTAGGGGTATCTTCGTTCGTTTCTAACCAAACTATTCTTCTTGTCAGGACTTCAAAAATATCCTGAGATATATCTACAAAATATGAAGTAGTGTCTAGGATTTCTTCCAACCTGCTATCTATCTGTAAGATCTTACACCTTTCTTCTTCAATAGACATTTGCAGTTGGTGCATTATTCTTCGTTGGGCTAGGACATGATCCTTTAGAGGTTGGATATCAGTTTGCTTTTCACTGGCATCCTTCAGTTATGTTGTTAATGTAGCAATATGTCCCTTAAAACTTGTTGCATGCACTTGGTATTGTTTTTTTCTTTCTTCTATGGTGGCCCTCTGTTCCTCCAACTCAACAACTTTGCTTTGTAGCTGGTCCTTTTCTGCACTCAAATTTTCATATGATACTTTGAGGTCATCGTTCTCTGTCTTCAACCATTGATATTATAGCTATAACTTCTATAGTTCTTCTAGAATATTCTGAGTATCCCTTTCATTTTTCTCTACTGAGACTTCCAAGGCCATCTTGCTTGCCTGTAGAGTTTGGAATTCTATCTTCGAAAGCCCTTACTTCATTATGCATATCTTCAAATTTTCTCTTTAACTTGTTACCTTCATCCCTCTCCTTTTTTAAAGTGTCCTTTAATTGTGTTACATTTTTTCTTGATTGCTCAAGCTCTGTCATAAGTCTATCCACATTGTCTTCAGTGGCCTGGGTTAATGCCACCCCAACTCTGGCTATCAGTTGTGGATCTGCATCTGTCCCATGCACCAAAGTTTTATAAAAAATCATCATACCTGATTGTCCTCCTGTTTTGACTTTCTTCTCAGTTCTCTTGACAATCCTCCTCTTCTCCTTGTCATAAAATATGGTGGTGAAATCAGGGACCTCTTCTCCTTCCTATTGCATAAAAGGTATTAGATTCAATCCAGAAAAAACAACCTGTTCTTGGGTGCTTCCAAAACATGCAACAGACTCCTGAGGGTCAGGATTGTCTTTTCCATGCCCTTGATTGGTATGTTCCCATGCTTCTTGTGTATCTATTTGTTCAGTAGTTTGCTGGTCTTTCTTAGCTCCTGCTAATCTTAAACCTTCACTTTCCTTTTGTTTTTTCTTTATCTCTTCATCTTCATTCTTCTTTCTTTGTTCCTGTTCCTTCTTTGTTGCTTCCTCTGCAGCTTTGTTTTTTTCTTCTTCTTCATTCTTTAACCAACTCTCAGCCTCTTGTGCTAGCCTCCTAGCATCCTCTTCCCTCTTTTTGGCTTCTTCTTCTTTAACTTTATTCTGTGTGGTTTTGCCTTTACCGCCCACAATGGTGGTCTTCTGCTTAAATCTTTTCTTCAATGCAGTCATGTTCCTTGCATTCCTAAATATTTCTTCATCCTTGTCCCAAAAATTTGTATATTCAAAATGAACATTTGCTTCTTTGCAATGCTCTGCAACCTTATTTCGGGAGTCATTCCTATAGAAGTTCATCTCCCTAGAACGAAAATGCTCCAACTCTTGTACAAACTCAAGAGTTAGTTTGACCTTTGAAAATTTGTAACTTCCCAGCCGAAAAGGTATGGCAGGATAGGCTGCTTCTTTATGTACCACATAATCAGTGGCATACTTAGGGAGTAAAGAAGGTGCCCTAGAGAAACCATACATTCTAATGTACAACCCCTCTTCAGTCAAATAATAGCTCCCATGTTCCTCAGTGACTTTGAATGCCTCCTCAGACATATAGTTGCATTCTGTCAGGAAGATTAAAGTGTACAAAGGCATAATGAAATGTTCACATATCTCCTTGTAGTGGCTATAATATTTTTGTGTCCAAAATAGCTTGTATGCAGTGTACACATGGGTTCTGTCCCTGTCCCAATTGCACCTTAAGGCTAGAAATGACTGGGTACTCAATATACAGTCCACTAAGATGTAGCTTATATAGAACTCAGACTTCTTCTGGGACACCCCTCCCAAAGCTGAAGATATACAGGATGAGAGGCTGTTAGACACTATGTTTTCCCAGTTGAATATGGTCCCCTGACTGGCCACATAAAAAATAATGGGTATCCATCCCAACTTGAAAATTTTACCATGAGCTCTCCCAAACACTCTATTCATCATTAGTGCTATAAACCTGTAAGGAGTCTGGAGAGTGGCTGTATCGTACTCTCCTAATGGACTGGTTCAAAATTTCTTCCCAGGTATCATCATTCTCTTCACTGTTTCAACCAGGTCCAAATTTATCTCCTTCAGCCAACTTTCAGTTAAGTATACTTGAGTAGGAGGTAGGTGATATGCTAGTGAGACATAACCAGGACCGTATGCAACATATCCCTACTTGGAAGTATTTTCTAGGATCATCGTGGTCACATATACCCTAGGCAGGATCCAACTGATCACCTCAGAGCATGGGAACATTTCTAGTCTAGTGGCTACCTTCATCAGAGTAGATTTCTTGATGTTGGCATATATGGTTAGTTCTTCGAATCCTGTATTAGGCACATCCTGATTTGAAATCATCTGATATATCTCACCCCACTTGTAATCTGGCTCTACCCCAGTAGTAGCTCTGGTATCTTTGTAGATGTATTCCACCTTAGTAATGATTTCCACATTTGGTTCTCCCTCAGCAACAGGAGCCTTCTTCTTTTTCCTTTTAGACATATCTCCTTTGAAGAAGTTGCCCTGTCATAGACCAAACATGTTCTTAGGCTATTGGAGCTTATAGTTAGTGTTCTAAGAATGAAGAAAAACAATATAAAAACATTTACTTCTTCCATATGCATTCTCAACAGATAAGCTATCAGAACATTAATGCATAATCGACAGGCAAAAAGAACTTCTGCAAACTAGGTCTGAAAATTTCTAAGTCTTTTTGCACCTAAGACATGACCCATATAGCACATACATCATTTAAACCGAAATGCATTCTAAATCTTCACCAAAACAAAAAACCCTTATCAGTGAGGCTAGTCTTCGAAAGTGTGTCCCTACACGGAAATCCCAATCTGACCGAACATCAAACTGAAAAGAAAAATGAAACCTCCCTTCCTAGATGGCCATAAGAAAACCCATAAAAAATGGTGCAGAGAGCGTAACTCTTGTTTGCACTAGCTACCTAAACCTTCGGACCGGGATTGAGTTTTCATAACAGCTTGAAAACAAGATCAAGAAAACAAACCCCCCACCGTAAATGCTATGAAACTGATCTATACTTCATGCTATAATCATACTTAGATGGCCAACTACCAAATGGCGGGAAAAACCCAAACAGGGGAAATCCCTAGTTCCCAAAACAACCAGTAAACTCAAGAGAAATGAGAAACCATGGTTGGCCTACCTGGAAAGCAAACTGCAGTCGATGGGATGGTCTGAAAAATCCATGAAAGCACTTCGAATAAACAAAATCCCGACAGCTAAGCATGGATTCATAGTTCGACAGGGACAGAGCAAGCACAAGTTCATAAGGGTAATAATAAAATAATACTCCATCCCAATATATAGACCTCCTAGTGAAAAAATGTCGGCAGGGAAAAACCTTCATCGGTGTGCTGAATAACTAAGCATTGGGCAATTAGTTCATAAAGGAGCCACAATAGCAGGAGCCATACAGCCTAAGGGTTCCGCGACAAAATAAAACGTCGGCGAAATAAACTCTAAAAAACTGCTGCATCGGACCTCGGAACCACTACAACATCGGATGACTAGCTCAATGAGGAGCCATAACGGTGGAAATCACATGGACTAAAAGTTCCGCAGCAATAGAAAACATCGACAAAAAATCAGAACAAACCATCGGCGAACGGAAAACTTAGAGGACCGTGCTTCGGTGAAGCAAAGGACTAGGCTTCCAATCAAATGTCAAACACAATCTCAATAGCGAAATAAATCAAATCATTTAAAACAAAAAACCCACGGAATCAACAAATATATGGGGTGCTTGCAATCTACCATCTGAAATGGTAGCAACGCACAGGACTAAAGTTACGATAGTGATAAAACAGAAAACACCGATAGTCAAAAGTTTTGAAAAAAATAAACAAAGGAGATAAAAACATCGGCAAAAAACATGACTGTCAATCGGGACTTTCATATTTTAGCTTCTGCAACGGCGGCTGCATAGAGGACTATGGCCCCGATTCATTGTTCAATAAACTTCTGACAACGAAAAGGAAATTATCTACAAACCAAAACTTCAAGTTCAAACCAAAAGCATCAGCAGACAAAAGATAGTCATTCAACTTCTGAAAATGTGAAACACTTAACCTCAATCCATCCTCAAAAGATCCAAACTTGTAGCAGAAGAACAACAAAGTTCAGCAATTCCAAACAAATCCAGGAAAGATAAAATTAAAAGGAGGTTCCAAAATTTTAAAAAATTTGGGAAATAGTTGCAGCTGCAAGAATTGGCGATTACTTGGTGAACCCAGATCTCTGGACAATTTCTTCCTTAAGTAACAGACTGTTTGACAATAAAACCAACATGTTGAATTCTTCTAGAGGCCTAGATTTCCCAAATGGCAAATGTATGTACTTTTAATCATTGATGATAGCCCAATTTAGGAAAATGGAAACCAAGTTTTCAAAGTCAAGATAACTCTTTTGAGGCCAGCAATATGAGTTTCATTTTTTACCTCTGTCTTCGGGTACCTTCCAGGTTGGACAGCACAGGATTGTAACATATGGTAAACAGAAATATTCATTTGTTCCTCATTCCCATGCCATTTTGCACTTTTGTGCTTTTGGACTTTTGTCCTTTCTTTTGAGTCCTCCTGCATGCCTTTCTTTCTGAATTTTTTATTCAGGCTCCTCTATCCATAGTGTCCTTTTGTGTGAGAGATGTATTTAATTTTCAGCTCACGGACAAAGAAGAACTTTGGCAATTTTGTACTCATATGATTTAGTACTTTGTTTTGATACATATTGCTTTCTTAGGAGTTTTTTTACTCTTATCTACCTTTTGGCTTTCAATTCCTGGCATGGAATCATTTATATATAATATGTTGTTTACCTTGCTTCCTTTCCATGGGTCTTTTGCTGTCACTCCCTAGGACATTTTTAAATGTGAGATGGATGGAGCCTTGAAATAGTATTCCAGACCTTTTGATCCTGAGCTATTTTACAAGGATTAAGTAGGACTTCAATGTGTTCATAGCCATTTAGGAAAACTGCTAACTAGAAGAAATTATTTCAGATAAAACAATAGTATACAGTCTTATAATCAAGGATTTTAGTTAATCCAGAATTTTGATGCTCTCCATGCAACCAAATGTTTGCTTCTTTTATTGAAATCCATCAAAATATAAACTAGAACAAACAAAAATAAAGTAAATCAAAATAAAAAACCAAATCAATTTATTTATGTACAAGATAATCCAGAAACAAAAATCAAGAAAAAGAAAAATAAAGTTTGAGAATTAAACCACTAACTGGTCAATCCTTTGCCCACCCCTATAAATATGACAACTTGTAAGTTAAGGGGCTAGGCTTGACTACAAAATGAAAAAGACCTAACCATTATCTAATTCTATTGTACTTGAATAAAAAACTACATCTACTATTTTACAATCAACCTCATCAGCCCATGAAAACCGAAGGAGATCGGGCTGGGTGTATGATGTACTGCTAGCTTCTTCTTCTTGGTAGTCTCCCGGTTCTAGCTCAATTAGATTATTTCCCAACACAAAATTCATTGGCTCATTTTTTTCTTCCAATTTAGTAACATTATGCTTCATGTGGGGCTCTCTTAATATTTTAATCTGGTTTGGACTTCCCTTCTGAGACGACCACAAGTGTGACCAATCTGAAGCAAAATACCCATTTAGTCTTGCTGACCAGTCTTGATTCAAAATAAGTCCATAGCCTTCAGGTATGTATACTACTACAATATCAATGTACTGACATATATTTTCATTTGCAGATAAGCGAATCAGAACATCTTCCATTTCCTCAACTACTTTCACATTGGTCCCGTCTAACTGAGTAACCTCCCAAGTAGTAGGTTTAGGTTGTCCATTAATATTTTTGCAGACAGACAATGGCATCACATTGATTGATGACCCTAATTCTACTAAACAATTGTGCACATTATGGTTTAAAATATCAAGGGTCAAGAGGAATGGTGGGGTTTTAAACCTAATCTTACCTCCCACACTTAATTCAACAATCTCTTCTACAGGTTGGTTGTTAGTGGGAAGTTCCTCCTCTGGTACTTCAAGTGTTTTTAACAATTCGTACCCCATCAAGTGCTTTGAGATTTTCCTTGATATTATCAACTTTGTCTTCAATAGATCTAACAGGCATGTTGACTTGTTTTGGATCTTGACTGCTAATATTTAGTTCAGGTATTTTATCATCTGTGTTGTTCTTTTGTATTTTCTTCATCTTCTCTTGAAATTTCTTAATTTTTGGAAGTATTGAATTGTCTTTACTTAACAAACCTTGACTTCTTGTTGTTACATTTGTTTATGATATTTCTTCCTGTTTCAGTGAATTTTCGTCTTCTGTATCAAAAAGTGAGATACAGTCCCATAAAACCAGAGCATCATCCTCTTGTTTTTCTATGAATTTATTTCCCTTTTCCTCCTCATCATCAACTTCTGTTAGTTTCGAGTCCAATAGCTCATTCATTACTAATGTCATCGAATTGATCCATCGAGAGCAATTTTTTTCAGAATGAGGCTGCTGATGAAAGGTGCAAAAATTATCCATACCTACCTCAGTTAAATTCATTGATGGGGACTATGTGGAGGAGGTTTAGATTGATTATTGCCCTCTCTCCTTTTATAGGCTTATAAGGTTTCTGAGCTTCTTTTTCCTTTTCCAGATCTATTATTCTGTTAGATAGTTTCTACATCATTTTCAACATTCCTTCAAAGTCATGTGACTGCTCCTCTTTACGCTTAGACAGTAATAAGGCTTTTTTACCAAAAGTTTTTTCTCCTGACTGCTCAAGATAATCTTCTATGCTCTCTTTTTCAACTTCTACTCTCTCGGCTTCTTCATAAGTTTCTGACAACATAGGTTTGACTTGCATCTTGGAAAACATGGCCAAGTGAGGCCCTAAATCTGAAGTATAGTATTTGATCAAAACCTTATCTGACAGTTTATCAGTTGCAAAAAAATTATTAAGATAAGCAGCAAACCTTTTGGTGAAACTATGCACTTTTTCTTTTCTTTCTTTCTTTAAAGCGCATAACCCCTTCATTAACGCTGCATGATTTTTTTAGACTGCATACTTACTTCTAAATATTCTTTCAAACGTATCCCATTCTGTGATTGAGTTTGCAGGCAGAGCAAAATACCATGAGGTTGTTTCTCCTTTCAGGGTATGTGGAAGCAATCTACAAACTACATCTTCATGTTCTCCAGCCCTTAGTCCTTCTATAGCCAAGTAAAAGATTTGCAAATGATCATCTACTAAAATCTTTTCACTTGGGTCAAACTTGGGCAGCATTTTCTCAAAATCCTGAAGTAGGTCATGTAAAGGGGGTGCCAGGTTTAAAGGTGACCTAGCCCTCCAAGCTAGTGGTGGATTTGGTGGGTTGGGTGGCTGATTTGCATTCACGTTTTCCATGAGTTTGGGTGGAGAATGAGGTGGTGAGTGAACAGGGGTATGAACAGGTGAATAGTAAGGTGTATCTAGGCCCACTTGATTCAAAGGCTGAACAACTTCCTGTAAGGCTGTTTCTACCAGTTCTTCAAAATATCCAACCAACACTGCATCTTCCAATATAGGATGGTCTTTCTTCTTATATTCTCTTCTGGGCAAGATAGGAATAATTGGTAGTCCTCCAATATTCTTCACATATGTCCTAGTATGTCTTCTCAGATCATTAACTACTTCGTTATTGGCAGAATAAAGATGCTCTTTACCCTTCTCTTCAGGAATTGGATTGGGAAACAGACTGCTTTCATAACTATCACCGATGGAATAATCTCGAGAAAATAAGTTTCCTCAGCCAGCCATGTACTGGCTTCCCTCCTTCTAGCGCCAAAAACTTTGAGGCCTAGAAAATAGCAGGTAACAACAGTTAGGGATTCTCCCCAGTAAACGTTCCCAACTAGCCCATTACTGTTTGGTATGGGGAATCCGTCCGGTTTACGGTTCGGTTACCGTAGGTCAAGTAACAAAAATAAAGGGTTTTACCGGTTACGGCCTGGTCCACCGTGTATGTTTTTAGTTTTTGTATTTAAGTATGAGATGCAAGTGCCTATCTAAAAATGTAGATTGATAGAGAATACGAGGAGTGGTCACAATGTCATGAACAGGTTCTTACCTCTTGTCTTAACTCTCTTGCATCTAAACCACACACAACAAGAAAAAAACTAAAACTAAATATCTAACTTATCCCTAGGGAGCAAGATTATTATTCATCAATGAGTAATATATTTTGTGCATGCATTAAGAAAAATCACAGATAGTTGTTACTTATTTCAAAGCACATGAACATTTATAGATATATGAACAACAAGATAGCTAATTGTTTATGAATAGCATTCATTACTCATAGTGGAAATTTAATAGAATAAACTAGAGCGCATTCAAAACAAGAACATAGGTTCAAATAGTTAGAAAAATCTCATAGTTAATGGATAACAACTGAAAACAAAATAGTTCACATTCAACAAATCCATTGCACAACATTTGAAACCTTCCACAAATTTTTCTCCAACAGGAAACCTGTAATTTCTTTATGCAAAAGGAAATAGTTCTTCTTACATCATACTCTCACAAATATATCTGGGAAAAAGTCCTTTTACTACATCTAATTCTCCTATACTTATACAAAAGAAAAACTTTTGGGTTGCCCCCAAATGACTCTTGGGCTTCCCCAACGTTTCAATTCCCAAAATTCGTCCTGTAGTGAGTGCTCACACATTAGACAATATATTACATTTAAAACAAAATTTAATAAAGCACTTTCATGAAGAGGGCCCCGCTTGATCATTGATGAAATTTTTCCACGCTTGGGCCTCTGCTGTTATGCTTTCAAAATCTGAAGGTTCAAGAAAACGGATATTTATTTCATATTTTGCAACCTGATTCTTAACCACCTCAATTCTTGCTAGAATCAAACGTAGCTGATCTTCAAGTAAATGGATGTTGACTGCTGAATGAGATACTACATTCTTCAAGATCTGCTCATCTAAATCTTTGACTTGTTGTACCTTCTGTTCATCCTCCTGGTACTTGCTCTGTATTAGTTCTGTGAATAGCTCATGCTCTGGTATTGCATCCAGTCTTTGCTCTGTAGGAACTTGGGATCTGTTGTAGGTGACCAGCACCCTTTTGCAATATTCAGTACAAGCTCCTCTCGTTTTCTTCACAATATTCTTGAATTCCTCTGTAGTATTTATTGCAAATTCTAATAAGTCATAATCCTTCTTTAAGCTATGTCGATCTTTATCAGGTAGTTTTGCAGGGGTTTCTTCATTCGTTTCTAACCAGAGGATTCTTCCTGTTAGGACTTCCAAGATATCCTAAGATCTATCTACAAAATATGAAGTAGTGTCCAGGATTTCTTCCAACCTACTATCTATCTATAAGATCTTACACCTTTCTTCTTCAATAGACATTTGCAGTTGGTGCATTCATCTTCGTTGGGCTAGGACATTCTCCTTTAGAGGATGGATATCAGTTTTCTTTTCACTGGCATCCTTCAGTGATGCTGTTAATGAAGCAGTCTGTCCCTCAAAACTTGTTTCCTGCACATGGTATTGTTTTTCCCTTTCTTCTATGGTGGCCCCTTGTGCCTCCAAATCAACAACTATTCTCTACAGCTCGTCCTTTTCTGCTCTCAAAGTTTCATATGATAATTTGAGGTCATTGTTCTCTGTCTTCAACCCTTGATATTCTAGTTGTAACTTCTGTAGTTCTGATAGACTATTTTGAGCATCCCTTTCATTTTTCTCTACCAAGACTTCCAAGGCCATCTTGCTTTTCTGCAGAGTTTGGAATTCTATCTTCGAAGCCCTTACTTCATTATGCATGTCTTCAAATTTTCTCTTTAACTTGTTACCTTCATCCCTCTCCTTTTTTAGAGTGTCCTTTAATTGTGCTGCATTTTTTCTTGATTGCTCAAGGTCTATCATAAGTCTATCCACATTGTCTTTAGTGGCCTGGGTTAATGCCACCCCAGCTTGGCTGTCATTCATGGATCTGCATCTGTCCCATGCACCAAAGTTTTATCAGTAATCATCATACATGATTGTCCTCCTGTTTTGACTTTCTTCTCAGTTCTATTGACAATCCTCTTCTTCTCCTTTTCATAAAAGATGGTGCTGAAATCAGGGACCTCTTCTCCCTCCTTTTACATAAAAGGTATCAAATTCAATCCAGAAAAAACAACCTATCCTTGGGTGATGCCAGAAGTTGCAGCAGAATCCTGAGGGTCAAGATTGTCTTTTCCATGCCCTTGATCAGTATGCTCCCGTGCTTCTTGTGTATCTATTTGTTCAGTAGTTTGATGGTCTTTCTTAGCTCCTACTAATCTTAGACCTTCACTTTCCTTTTGTTTTTTCTTTATCTCTTCATCTTCCTTCTTCTTTCTTTGTTCCTCTTCCTTCTTTGTTGCTTCCTCCGTAGCTTTCTTTTTTCCTTCTTCTTCATTCTTTAACCAACTCTCAGCCTCTTGTGCTAGCCTCCTAGCATCCTCTTCTCTCCTTTTGGCTTCTTCTTCTTCACCTTTATTCTGTGCAGTTTTGCATTTACCACCCACAATAATGATCTTCTGCTTAAATCTTTTATTCAATGCAATTGTGTTCCTTGCATTTTTGAAGATTTATTCATCCTTGTCCCAGAAAATTTTATATTCAAAATGAACATTTTCTTCTTTACAATGCTCTACAACCTTATTTCAGGAGTCATTCCTGTGGAAGTTCATCTCCCCAAAATGAAAATGCTCCAACTCTTGTACAAACTCACCAGTTAGTTTGACCTTTGAAAATTTGTAACTTCCCAGCCGAAAAGGTATGGTAGGATAGGCTTCCTTCTTATGTTCAAACAGGAAGATTCCTACACCATCTAGATAAACTTGCCTAACTACTTCTTTATGTACCACATAATCAGTGGCATACTTAGGGAGTAAATAAGGTGCCCTAGAGCAACCATACATTCTAATGTACATCCCCTCTTCAGTCAAATAATACCTCCCATGTTCCTCAATGACTTTGAATGCCTCCTCGGACATATAGTTGCATTCTGTTAGAAAACGTAAAGTGTACAAAGGCATAATGAAATGTTCACATATCTCCTTATAGTGGCTATAATATTTGTGTGCCCAAAATAGCTTGTATGCAGTGTACATAGGGGTTCTGTCCCTGTCCCAATTGTACCTTAAGGATGGAAATGACTGAATACACAATATACAGTCCACCAAGATGGAGCTCATATAGAACTTAGACTTCTTCTGGGACACCCCTCCCAAAGCTGAAGATATACAGGCTAAGAGGTTGTTAGACACTATGTTTGCCCAGTTGAATATGGTCTCCTGAGTGGCCACATAAAAAATAATGGGTATCCATCCCAAATTGAAACTTTTACCATGAGCTCTCTCAAACACTCTATTAAGCATTAGTGCTATAAACCTGTAAGGAGTCCAGAGAGTGGCTATATCATACTCTCCTGATGGCCTGGTTTGAAAGTTCTTCCCAGGTATCATCATTCTCTTCACTATTTCAACCAGGTCCAAATTTATCTCCTCCAGCCAACTTTCAGTTAAGTATACTTGAGTAGGAGGTAGGTGATATGCTAGTGAGACATAACCAGGATTGTACGCAGCATAGCCCTGTTTGGCAGTATTTGCTAAGTTCATCGTGGTAACATCTGCCCTAGGCAGGATCCAGCTGATCACCTCAGAGCATGGGAACAGTTCTGGTCTAGTGGCTACCTTCATCAGAGTAGATTTCTCGATGTTGGCATATATGGTTAGTTCTTCGAATCCTACATTAGGCACATCCTAATTTGAAATCATCTGATATATCTCACCCCACTTGTAATCTGGCTCTACCCTGGTAGTAGCTCTAGTATCTTCATAGATGTATTCCATCTTAGTAATGATTTCCACATCTGGTTCTCCCTCAGCAACAGAAGCCTTCTTCTTTTGCCTTTTAGACATATATCCTTTGAAGAAGTTGCCCTGTCATAGACCAAACATGTTCTTAGGCTATTGGAGCTTATAGTTAGTGTTCTAAGAATGAAGAAAAACAGTATAAAAAAATTTACTTCTTCCATATGCTTTCTCAACAGATAAGCTATCAGAAAATTAATGCATAATCGACAGGCAAAAAGAACTTCTGCAAACTAGGTCTGAAAATTTCTAAGTCTGTTTGCAGCTAAGACATGACCCATATAGCACATACATTGTTTAAACCGAAATGCATTCTAAATCTTTACCAAAACAAAAAAACCCCTATTAGTGAGTCTAGTCTTCGAAAGTGTGGCCCTATGCAGAAATCCCAATCTAACCGAACATCAAACCCTTCAGCGTCCCCGAAAAATAGGGTAAATGGCTACGACGAAAAGAAAATTGAAACCTCCTTTCCTGGATGGCCATAAGCAAACCCACAAAAAATGGATAGACAGGATAACGCTTGTCTGCACCAGCCACCTCAACCTTCAGACCAGGATCGAGTTTTCATAAAGGCTTGAAAACAGGCTCAGGAAAACAAACCCCCCACCGTAAATGTTGTGAAACTGACCAATACTTCACGCTGTAATCATACTTAGACGTCCAACTAACAAACGAAGGGAAAAACCCAAACAGGGGAAAACCCTAGTTCCCAAAACAACCAGTAAACTCAAGAGAAATGAGAAACCATGGTTGGCCTACTTGGCAAGCAAACTGTAGTCGACAAGATGGTCTGAAAAATCCACGATAGCACTTCGAACGAATGAAATCCCAATAGCTAAGCATGGATGCATAGTTTGACAGGGACAGAGCAAGCGTAAGTTCACAAGGATAATAATAAAATAATACCCCATCCCAACATATATACCTCCCGGTGAAAAAATGTCGGTGGGAAAAAACTTTCATCGATGCACTGAATAACTAAGCATCGGGCGATTAGTTCACAAAAGCACCGCAACGGCGGGAGCCATACAGCCTAAGGGTTCCGCAGAAAAATAAAATGTCGGCAAAATAAACTCTAAAAAACTGCAGCATCGGACCTCGGAACCACTACATCATCGGATGAGTATCTCAATGAGGAGCTGTAACAGCAGAAATCACATGGACTAAGGGTTCCTAGCAATAGAAAACATCGTTGAAAAATTAGAACAAACCATTGATGAACGAAAAACTTAGAGGACTGTGAATTAGTGAAGCAAAGGACTAGGATTCCGATGAAATGTCAAACACAATCCCGATAGCGAAAGAAAGCAAATCATTTAAAACAAAAAACCCGCGGAATCAACAAATATATGGGGTGCTTGCAATCTGCCATCCAAAATGGAGGCAACGCACAGGACTAAAGTTCCGATAGTGATAAAATAGAAAATGCCAACAGTCAAAAGTTTTGAAAAAAATAAACAAAGGAGATAAAAACATCGATGAAAAACATGACTGTCAACCAGGACTTTCATATTTTAGCTTCCGCAATGGCGACTGCGTAGAGGAATATGGCCCCGATTCATTGTTCAATAAACTTCTGACAGTGAAAACGAAATTATCTACAAACCAAAACTTCAAGTTCAAACCAAAAGCATCAGTAGACAAAAGATAGTCATTCAACTTCTGAAAATGCTAAACACTTAACCTCAATCCATCCTCAAAAGATACAAACTTGTAGCAGAGGAACAACAAAGTTCAGAAATCCCAAACAAATCCAAGCAAGATAAAATTAAAAGGAGAGTCCAAAATTTTAAAAAATTTGGGAAATAGTTGCAGCTGCAACACTACAGTAACAGAATCCCAAGAGTTTAGGGAAATATTGAATCTCTTAATGAAAGTTTCATGAACTGATATAAACCTTGAAAAAACTTAGATCTTATTTTTTAACACACCCCGCTTTTTCCAAATTCATATCTCTAGAATCCTAGCCTTCCATTGTATATTCCTTCTATCCAAATATCTTGGTTCCCCTCTTATTCAGAATGACATTTCCTAGGAAGAACTCATCTTTAAGGTTGGAAAAAAGTTATATTGTTGGAACCTTCATACCCTAAACCTAATCGGACGATTAAAACTCTTCAAATTGATACTCCAAGTTATGATAATAGACCTCTTCTCTACCTTGATACCCCAAGTTCATCCTTGAAAATATTTGAAACCTTCAGAGAACCTTTCTTTTGAGAAATTCTAAATTTGAAAGGAAATTGGATATTTTAGCCTAGGAAAAATTTTCCTTCCCAAACTTAATAATGGGATAGGACTATGGGACCCAAAAATTGAAAGCGCTAGGTGAAAAGATGTAGTGGAGATGTCTTAGTACCAAGAATGAACCCAGTAGATAGATTTGGAAATGAAAATATGCTCTAGAAATTCGTGATCAAAATTTAATTCTACTAGATGGAATAAGATATGACTCTCTTATTTAGAAGAATGCTTGCAAAATCAAACTCTAATTCAAGAATGTAGCTTTCGGGAGGTTTGATATGAACAATCTACTTTATTTTGGGATGATACATGGAAACAAATTCCTAGGATCAAAGACAATAATACTCTATTGAATCATCATACTACCTTCCTTGGAAAATATAAACAACTTGTTACTTAGTACTGAGATGCTACCAATATTAATTCAAATTGTTGAAGTTGGACCCCTATAGGAGAATGGTATTACCTACCCATAGACATTAACAAGAAATAACTCTAGTTAAAACTCCATTTCTGATCTAGATGGAGATCGGTGGTCACCCACCTATTCCATTGGCTTAAAACCATTGTCCATTGTGGGAGTTTCCTAGTTATTTTTCTATGGTTTTTTGGGTCTGAAATTTCCAGGGCCATTTTGAGACCCTAAACAACATTTATTTTGGAAATATTCCTTTTGTGAATCCTAAGGATTCATGGTCATCGACATAGTTCTCGGATAGACCTTTCCAATTGGCTATCGAGCGCTCAAATCAGAGATCATATGCAAAATTTACGACTTCGTGAATTTGACCGATCAACTTACCACCTTGGGGCTGCAAACTTTATGACGATTCATCTTCTAGGGTTATGTTTTGGACTTTTTGGGTTCTCGCCCTCATTCTTACTATTAATAGGCCCCTTTGGCCTAATTTTGTATTTTTCTTGGCACGAATGATCGTAGCAACCACATCTCTTCTTAGAGATAACTACCACCATTCTATCTTTTGTAAATACAGTTTGTTCTATTTCCGCCATTTAATAGAATATGTGTTTACTGTATCTATGTTATCTTTGCAAAATGTCTATGAGGGTGATTATGTATATGTTCTTTCATTTCGTTCACACATAAGTCCTAATTAATTGCAAGAAACTAAAATTAAAAACTATCCTTAGTAATCTACATTGGGGTTTCTTTGTCGAAGGTACTTTCTCTTTAAAATAAGTCTATATGCTTTAAATTAGTATTCAAAATTATGAGGAAAATAATCTTTGGTAGAAAATCTATAAACGAAGTCTTTATCCCAAGGTATCCACTTTCTTATGTCTTGTTATGAAACATAAAATACTCACCTGGCATCATATCATGAAAACAAGCAATGAAGGCATTCCATGGCGCTAACTTTGTTGGAACAAAGGAGTAGCAATAGAAAACCTCCTAAATAGTTGCATTTATGTGTTAAGCATTTAGGACAAAGGAGATTCCCTCTATTGATAACCTGATAGAATAGGGACAACAAAAAATTATATTCAAAGATGGAGAACTACAATCCTCAAGAATCCTATCCTCAATCGAATTGAGCATCTCATCCCTTGTTTCCTCACGTGGGAAAATTGGAAGGAAAGAAATCATGTTGCATTTTTAGCGACCAATATATGAGCAAAAAATAGGTCTATCATAGTTAAGCCCAATCCTCTTCAAATAGCTCAACTTTCTCAATGGAAGAGGAGAATTAAAAGTGTAATGAAGCTAGGGAACTCATTCTTCAAGGTTCGGTTATCAAACATAACACTTTTGGAGGCTCTATTTCTAGATATAAGCACCTTATCTCTAGTCCTACTTCCTGGTCTTTTCCCCCAATGGTTTCATAAATATTAAATTTGATGGTGCATCTAAAGGAAACCTCGGGCCTACGGGGTTTGTAAAAGTCATATGGAATTCTAGCGATCACATTGAGTGTATGTATTCCAGTTACTTAGGTGCCATCACCAACAATACAATATAAATCAATACATTGAAGTGAGGCCTCCAAATTGTTATTCATTTGGGTTGCAACAAGATGGTT
The DNA here is from genome assembly GCA_001517045.1 of Pseudotsuga menziesii. Taxonomy (NCBI): domain Eukaryota; kingdom Viridiplantae; phylum Streptophyta; class Pinopsida; order Pinales; family Pinaceae; genus Pseudotsuga; species Pseudotsuga menziesii. The sequence goes on from LPNX010506378.1 coordinate 414,979, forward strand.
ATCAAGGGGGACCCCCATATTATCTATCAAATGCTAACCAAGATTCAAATGGGTCTACTATAAGGATTCTCTAAAAAAATTGGAGTTTGGAAAATAGTCTTAAGAACATAGCAGACCTTTTATTTAATATACCTTTCCTTATTTTATCCCATGTCCATCGCTTTACCAACAAACTATCTAATTATCTAGCTAATGCAAGGATTGAGAAGAGATGGCATGATCTAGATCATGATTGGAACCAGGAAACCCCTCTAGACTTATTTGAGGATTGTCTTGCTTTATCTAAATAATATTATCAACCCTCAGATGGGGTTTCTAGGATGAGAAATGGGCCCACATGGTACCCAATATCATCCACGTTCAGGATAAATCATTTAAACTAAATGATGATGTATCATTAGTTTATTATCTTCTAGTATTTTTGTTTTGTTTTACTAGTCTAGAAGTACTTATAGTATATTAGCTAATTGCCGACAATGTATCTTGAAGTAAAATCAATACTTGTTTCATACATTTCAGTTAACTTGGTGAACAACAAAAATGTTTTTGACTATTGCTCGTTAGGTTTATCAATTGAACAACCTAACAATTTTGTGACTTGTTTAATTTTCTTGAATTAATTTAATTTATGCTAGCTCTTACATAGATACATACATATATACATACATATAAATAACAAAATACATCCCCTAATACTTAAGTGCTAATTTAGTGTTGTTTTGACTTTTCATTTTCGTATCTTTATGAGAATTTTAATAAACTATATATATAT
>LPNX010506378.1:416230-480987 GCA_001517045.1 Pseudotsuga menziesii
TTAATAAACAAAAATAGTGTACTTCCATAGGCATACCTATAACAACAACCTTATTTTCATAATCGTATATCCTCACTAAGAAAAAGACCTTGCAACCATCATATTGTTGGTGAGGATGGATCACATTGAGGAAGCTGAAACCTGAGAACAGGGAAATATGATTTCCTTTTCATCATGAACGAGAGATTAGTGAGACATATCACCAAGATCTTTATATAAGTTGGAAAGATGCCACAACAATTATGAATACATATATTTTTATTCCAAAATATCAAGCTAAATTACGAAAGGAAGTACAAAAAGTAAAAGAAGCTAAAAAGAAAAGAAAATGGTTAATAATTAAGAATACAAATCTAATATTAACGATAGAAACCAAAAAGATTAAAATAAATAGGAATTTGGGACACTCTCGATCGTCTCTTGGAACTATGATGGCTTTCAATGGAGCAATAGTCCCATGTTGAGTTGGATACTGAGTGAAACTGGAATTATATTTCTGGTTGAAACTTGGGAGAATGAAGAATCTAGGTCCTTATCATAGAATGGTTTGTCTTGTGGTTGGTATGGTCAAATAAGAGATCCTGCTATAGAGGGATCATAGGAATAACTTGTTACACAAAGAAGAACATTTTCCCTCATATGGGGTTTCGCAATAAAGATCCTTTCAATCAATACAGGTGCATGGATATTTCATATATCAATGGTAACAATATGTATATATAATTATGTTATTTTTAACCTATTAATTGTAAATTTCATAAGAAGCATAATTTCGATCAAAATTGTCCTTACAATAACATAAAACGAGATAATTATAATCTAAGAAATGAAGGCAATATCCTCTTGCTATGAGACTTTTTTTGCTAGAATATCAACTAACAAAGCCTTACTTTGGTCCTTGTGCCAAGTGTTGTAGATTATGTGGTACATGATATCATTGTTTACAACAAAATATCAAATTTTTACATACTAAATGGCCATGGACCCAACTCTAACCATAGACATTTATCGCTAACTCTAAACTTTGACAAACACATAAGCCCCATAAAGCACTTGATTTTGAATAAAAATAAAACTAATATTTTTAAGGGATTTAAATAATGAATTAAAACTACTATTAAATAAGGACAATATTGAAGACCTATATAATAGTTTTACCACAACTCTCTCTAGTGCCATAAGCAATATATCTAACATGGTGACATGTAAAAAGGAAAATTAATTGACAAACCCTTCATATGATAAAAAAGTGTAAGAAAGAGAAAAAATCCATTAGGGATGCTTCTAACAAGTCCTTGAATTCTGACAAGATATATATGTACAAAGCCATGTTTAAAAGGGGGAAAATGTACTATATAAATAGAAAGCAGAGTAAGTTTTTACACCTCTCTAAGCTAGATCCTAATAAATTATGGAAGAAAATTATAAAATGTAAAACTAAAGAAAACAATATGATTCTTTTGGGAGATTGAAATTCCTAAGTTAATTTTTCTTATGAATCCCTTGATATCATGGACAACATTCAAATTTTTTCTAGAAAGGAATATATTTATCTTTAGAATACATAGAGTTTGGGGTTAAGAGGCTCACAAAAGGGAAATTTGAGGACATTCAAGGGTACCTGTTGGGCATTAAGCCCACATACATTATAAATAAATATAGGTAACTACATAAAACAAGAAAGTATACCAGATTTACACAGAACATCAATCACACAAGAAACAAAGAAGTTACGTGGTTCACCCACTGAATGTGTGCTACATCCACTGGACAAGGGCATGCAGTCTTTATTCATCATCAACAATAGTTTACAAACTATCCCAGAGAGAGCTTAAAAGCTCCAGCTCAATATCAGCCTCAATGGGCCACATATTTAAGCAAACCTTCAGTTACACATAACTGATTATATCGTTGGTGAAACCACCTTGACCTAAACCGTCAATTGGTTATCATATCCCAACAATCTCCACCTTGGCAACAATTTACTTAATGCCCTGCCCTTGTCCATTTGTGCTTCTAAATACCAAAGCACCCGTTACCAACCACATGTGAAAAGATCTCACCGCACATCACACCAGCGTACTATACACGAGACATATAACCCATCAACCTAAAGAAAAATCAATCCGTCTCTTGTTCATTTACGCTCAAGATTGTTTTGTTGCTCCCTGATCCTCCATTTTGAATGTCCAACCGAACCAACCAGTTGATCTTATCGATACTTGGTCCTAATTCAAGCATAATGCCAACAACCCAAAACACAAGATATTGAATACCATAAACTCAATGGTTACACCCACTACAACCAAATATGAGCCTTAAACGCTCACCTTTAGGTCTCTTTACAATGGAGTTAACCAAGCCTTTAAAATAGGCTTCATTACATGTAATTTCATGGACAAAAAACATACTATGGGCAACCAATACAATGCGCCCAACAACCAACTCATGCCCTACCCGTTTTAGTTTACCTAAATCTACATCTAGTTTCATAGGTAACTAAACAACCTAGAGTATGCATGCCATTCCAGGTCTTACAGTCACATGCCCAATTACATGCAAAATTTAAATTTTACAACTCCAAAAAAAAATTTATTTTTTATTTTTTAAATGATGACTCCACCATCACCATTGCTTCCATTACTCTCTTTACCCTTCTGCAAACACCCACACGCACAAACCTACTGATAGTTTGACTGTATGTTACTTTTATTGGATTTTTTTTTTTAAAATATTCCCAAACACCTTCTCTCAGCCCAAATAAACCTCCACTGTAAAATTTGAAAATGACTCATATATATATATTTAAAATATATATATTATATATCACTGCTAAAAACTTGCCATAGCACCAAATTTTTTTTATTTTTTTTAAATGACCAGTTGCTTGGTTTCTCCAAGCAACAACGCCAGCAAGTTCTCCAAGCAGCAACGCCAGCAGGAAGATAACCACTAGGCTCTCTCCACAGCAACAAAAAACTGTTTTCTCCAGCGATTCTTCCTGCTCGGTGGACAGAGGTGGCAGACTCCACGCTGTTCTTATTGAAGAATTAAATAAAAAATTTAATAGCAGACGCAACATTAAAATTTCAGAGTCCAAACAGCAGACTCCTCAACGACCAACTCCAGCGAGCTACACGTGATGGAAATGGGCAGACTCAGACTTCTCTTCTCCAGACTGGCTGACAGTGATTCTCTCTCCACGAGCAGGCTTCTTCACGCCAACGGACAGACCTCCATTTGGTCATAGTTTAGCAGGAACAACGTCAACAGTGGCTCTTCAACCTCCAGGCTTGTTCTCAAATCCAAACGTCCTCTCTTATCCAATAGTTCTGATACCACTTGTTGGGCATTAAGCCCACATACATTATAAATAAATATATGTAACTACAGAAAATAAGAAAGTATACTAGATTTACGCAGAATATCAATTACACAAGAAACACAGAAGTTACGTAATGTGGGCTACATCCACTGGACAAGGGCATGCAGTCTTTATTCATCATCAATAATAGTTTACAAACTATCCTGGAGAGAGCTTAAAAGCTCCAGCTCAATCTGAGCCTCAATGGACCACATATTTAAGCAAACCTTAGAGAGCTTAAAAGCTCCAGCTCAATCTGAGCCTCAATGGACCACATATTTAAGCAAACCTTCAGTTACACATAACTAATTATACCGTTGGTGAAACCACCTTGACCTAAACCTAAACCGTCAATTGGTTGTCATATCCCAACAGTACCAAGTATAAATCTTAAAATTGGTGGACATATCCTCATCCCTCACATCCACAAGCTCTTTAATTTAGTAGTCAAGCAAGGTTTCCCTAAACCATGAATAGAAAGCCCCATTGTTCTTATTTTTAAAAGTGGGGAAAAAATAATCCATCTAATTATAGTACCATTATGATTATCCCTATGTTAGCGAGGTTATATGGATTTTTTTTTGGAAAAAAAAATCAAAATATTGCTAAAAATTAAGGTAAAAAAAGATAAAGGCTAGGAAATATTTAATAACTATCATTCAATTGTGGACTACCTCGTTACATTTAGGGCCATTCTTGAAGAGTGCCACGATAATCAAATCAGCCCCTTATGTTGCTTTGTTTCCTTTAGAAAACCATTTGAGATAGTGCCCAAAACTAACCTTTGGAATAGAGCATAAGAGGTAAAATTTCATTTTTGAGTTCAGGGAAGCTACTATAAGAAGTACAATTTTTTTTTGCCACATTTAGAAACTCTAAGTGCTGGTCAGGAAAAGTTACTATGTAATATGGGAGTCAAGAAAAATTTTCCCATATCCCCTACCATTTTGTGTCTATACATTGATAAGTTAGAGGGTTGTTTAGAAGACATAAGTTGTGTTGTCATGACTTTTTATTATATAGTCATCATCCTTCTATTCTATGTCAACGATATTGTTCTTATGGAAAATAGTTCGTTTAATCTTGATAAACAACTAAAAACTAAAATTTCTCAATGATTTTTTCTAATATATTTATGATTGTTAACATTGAAAAATAAACATTAATCACTTCTCCATACTCCCACTACATATCCACACCTCCTTATATCACTACCATATAATGTGCATTGTTTTCCTCACTCCTACATCCTTAACAACTACTATAAACTCAACAAATATCCTTAAAAGTTCCCTATCTTCTAAATCAAAACCTTCTCACCAAACTAATTTTCCCAACTTTAATTTTCTCATATGTTTTTATTACTTTGTTATGTATCTGCCTCTTAAATTCCAAAGATTAAACTTACTACTATCACTTCTCCATACTCCCACTACATATCCACACCTCCTTATATCACTACCATATGCATTGTTTTCCTCACTCCTACATCCTTAACAACTACTATAAACTCAACAAATATCCTTAAAAGTTCCCTATCTTCTAAATCAAAACCTTCTCACCAAACTAATTTTCCCAACTTTAATTTTCTCATATGTTTTTATTACTTTGTTATGTATCTGCCTCTTAAATTCCAAAGATTAAACTTACAAATACTTTAAATTTTCTAAATCAAAAGCTTCTCACCATACTAGTTTCCCAACTTTACTTTTACAGTATGATGTGATTACCTTGTTGCCTATCTGCGTCTTAAATTACAAATAATTACGAATATTGAACTTACAAATAATTTAAAATTTAAATTTGTTGGGAATGATACATTTAATATTTCAAAATTTTCAAAATGATGTTTAATATGTACTCTGCAGCTGTAGTCAACATTAACATTAAATGTTTATTAAACATATATATAAAAATTCAATCTATTATTAAAATTCAAAATTCAATCTTTATCAAAATTAAGCTGTTACAACAAAATTAAATACTGCACTGGAAATGTTTATTATAAAGCATATATAGAAGAGTTCAACATCATCATCAAAACTGGAACACTTTGCTCATGTGTCAGCTTACTTTGAACTCACTAAAAGCTCTGAAGAGACTTATACTTTGCTAATGTGCCAAGTCAGCTTACTTTGAACTCACTAAAGCTCTGAAGAGACTTCTTTCAATAAAGACAATTCCTTTACACAGTACGTACATGAAGCATAAGCATGGAACAATGGGAGGCTAAAAGGATCAGCAAGAGCTATCCATTGAGCTGCAGAGCATTTAATGGGGCTGCAGCAGGCCTGTAGACCATTGGATCTCTGCAGCTCAATGGATAGCTCTTGCAAGACAATAGAATCACAAGTTCATTTCAATTATGATATCTGATAGGATTGTAAGATGGATAGAAATGTAAAAGACTAGAACGAGTACCTGCAAGAACAGCGCATTTGTACAGTGAAGTTGGCCTTTTGTCCCCACCTCCACACAGATTATAACAGAAATGATTCCGTGTTTCCATATCTGCTCCCAGCAACCCAACAGAAAATCGCAACCACGCTTTCCATACAGACATATACTTCCGGGGGTTCATTTAAGCCTGAATTCAAGTCTGAATCCTCCGTATTATCCCGCACATGGGATGTAGAAGTACGATTACTGTCACGCCATGCGGGCGTTCGGAGCACTATAAGCGCTAACCAAAACGCCTCCAACTTGCCTGAATTCGACAGGGTAATTATAGGTGTGCATATTGATTCGGCAAAATACGGGGTATTGATTTGGCGAAAAAATATTTTACATGCAGCAGAGTAATAAATGCTGCGGCAGCTATACTGTGGGTAGGTGGATCTCAACTTGTTTGAAATCCAACTGCCCACAATGCAGCCGCCACCACAACATTTATTATTCTGTTGCATGTTGAATATTGTTCTCCCATTGATTTATTATTCTGTTGCATGTTGAATATTGTTCTCCCATTGATTCGCTTAGTATAGTGGGTTAGTTAGAATGGTTGAGCGTTTTAATCTACAAGTAGGAGATACCAAGGTTAAGTTATCTAAATTTTTATCTATGTGAATGTTGAGAGCCTTACTCGATGTTCCCATCTAATTAGGTTTCCATATCAGGTTCCTATCTAATTAGGTTTCCATAACTACAACCAAAATATTTACTTCTAGTGTCGTCCTTGAAATGAGAAGGGTTTCCATATCATGTTCCTATCTAATTAAGTTTCCATAAGTGCAACCAAAATATTTACCTCTAGTGTCGTCCTTGTCCTTGAAATGAGAAGAAATTCTCAAAGTTTCACAAATGTTTACTTTTGATCTATTTGATTGAGAAATCTTCATCTAAAACCCTTACATTCTTAGGAAATATTGCATGAATATCCTCCTTTATCAACTCAAGCGTTACTCTGGGTTATGGCTTATTGTAAGGTTGAGAATTTGTCTAATGTGTCTTTTACGAATTGTTCTCTCCAAATTGTACTACTGAAATGTGACCTATCCATAGCTCCTTCAAATTGATCGTTTACAATGTTGATTGCATTTTCCAAATGCACTTGTTCTACTAAATAGTAGAATCACTTTCTTTTCATGAACACATGTATATTCATTATTTCTTAATAACCTGCAATCGCTTGGAATTCCCTATAGTTATGTCCTTATATTTCGTGTAATTATTCCTGCATTATTGTAAATTCTACAATTCTGGCTTATATTTTAAACTTACATTTTTTGAATGATACTTCCTTATACTCCTTCAATTCAAATTGTGATAAACTTCTACTTGGTTTTAATAGATATAAAGAGCTCTTTTTCCAATTCTATTCTTTTTTCTTTATTTCTTCTATTATATCCTAGAGGTTGTGTTGATTCTCTTTCTCTTGGAGTTCTTACATTGCCTTATGGACCATGTGCAATGCAATTTTATGGTTACCTCTTTTTATTTTTGTTTTTGTCACTTTTATCAATTGTATTATTTTTTTTCTTATTATTTTCATATTTTTTCTTGTCTTTGAGGAAATGTTTTAAGGATCTATACTTATTTACTTATCTTAAAGTATATGAACTTTGGAAAAAAATATTAACTCTTAAAATGGCAACTACAAAATGTTCAACAATATTTTGCAAAAATATTATATTTTCTAAAATATCTATAATTTCTATAAAATTTTAGTAAATATTTTCATGCTTTAAAATTTGGGTGAATTAAATTTAGAAAAAATGAAAAATTGACAAATCTATTTTTGGTGAAAAAAAAACTGTGAAAACTAGCCAAGGAAAAATTTAGCCCCGAAATTTTCCCATGCTGTCTTCTTCTTTCTTCTTCACCTCTTCTTTATTTTTCTCATATTCCGCTTTCTTCCTTTTCTTGATTGGTTCTTATGTCTCAATTATTGAAGTAGTTTTCCTCTTAGTTGAATTCCACTTGGTCTTCTTTTTTCCTTTTTTTTTCTACCTCTTTGTACGTTCTTCTAGTTTATTCTTGTTTGAAGTTGGGTTGTTTTCTTCTTCAATTTCTTAATCTTTGATAATTTTTCCTTATTATCTTCTAGGTTGTTCAAATATCTTCTTTACTCAATTTTCCTTCTTATTTTCAATATTGTTTTCTCTCTTAATCGCCTCTCTTTGTTTCTTTCACTAGTTTAAACTCATTTTTACTCATCTATTCTTTCTTGGTTCCTCTAGTTTATACTTATATGAATTTGAGGTATTCTCTTCTTTAATGTCTTAATCTTAATTAATTTTCCTTTTTATCAATTTTTCCTTGAATATATATTTATAACATGTCTTCCTATCCTCCTAAAGAATTTGCTTGGGATTTTTTCTTGCCTGGGATTTTTTCTTGCCTGGGATTTTTTCCTACACATTGGTTAAGTACTTTGTTCAAATCTACTCATATGCTACATCTTTTGGTTTTAGTTGGTATTGGTCCTCCTTATCCTATATCATCTTTACCTCTAAAACATTTATTAGTTTGGCCACTTCTCTAAGTTCGTCATTTTTTATTTCTTCTTCATTTATCATATTATCCGTTTTTACTCATTTTCTTTAATATTGTAATAAATTCATTCACATTAGGGTTATTAAGGTTGAGTTATGTATTCCATTAATCATGCTCTTTGATGTTTTGACTTCTAGGTTAACTAGGTTGATTCAATTTTTGTTGGATTGTTTTTTTCTCTTTTTGGATTTCACTTTGTATAAAATGTGTAATATAAAACCTTCTTCACTCTCCCATTCAATTCTTTCATTCAATTCTTTCTATTCATGTTTTAGGAGCTCTATAATTTTCTTTTTTATTCCTTGATTTTCTAATCTGGTTATCCTTCAAGTTCATCTTCTAAATATGGTTGTCTTTTCCAACCAATATTTCCCTTCTTGTATTTTTGTGTCAAAATGTTTGTTGGGTCATAGAATTGTCTTGGAATGATGAAATCCATGTTTGGTTGATAAGATTCTACTACAAGCTACTCTATGTGTTATTTTTTAAATACCTCTCTTTCCTATATCTTTGGTGATTTTCATAGTGCACCTTTATGTTTAATATTTTAGAAGTATTTGTTTATAATCATGGCTTGATCGCATTGTTCTTTAAGGGAAAATTCACTTCATAGATATTTTGGTAGGGTTTTTAGGTGGCCATGGAATCCAAAAACCCTAAAATATAAATATCCCTTAATTTCAAACAAGCCACTAATGGATTCTAACTATAATTTACACTTAATCTCAAATCTATGGGGTTTATTACCATCTTTTCCTTTAATCCTTTGACACCAATTTAGGACATTGTGATATACATCTCTTTAATTATTAAAGTCAATTTTCCCAAATCCTTGTATAGTGTTATGGGATTTGCATGCAATCATTTTTCAATCTCTTTCTTTCTTACAAAGGTCGTGGTAATGTTACATTTGTCCAAAATTGATAATTGTACATGAAAAAAAATGCTTATTCCATACTTTATATTCATAAGATGGAAACATAGTACGTCCACAATTATTTTCTTCCATTCAATCTATGCCCCTCCTTAATTAATCCTCGTAAACATGTACAACCATTCTCCTAGCCAAACATCTCCATTTGTATGCCCAAAAACTATACTAAGTATAGTAAAATAAGTACTATTGTGGTCAAATTTCAATTCAAACGTGCACTATAGTGGTTTGGCTTTCTGCATCCATATCTACATCACCGGTTTTCTTTGCACCTAGATGGGATATGTCCTTGTTCATTATTTGAATACTTAATTTCTATATTATTATATGCCATGTGGAATCTTGAAAACTTCCCTTATTGTCTATGTTGCGATGACGATCATAATTTCTGTCCTCAAATCACAAATCAATCATTTTATTGGGTAATAAAATTTTGATGTTGCATACACCATGTTTTGTACAATTGTTTCCCTCAGAATGCATCATGTTGGTAAACCCTTGAAAGTAACATAGGTTCATTCCATTGCTTCCACTTTGCCTCCATTATCCTTTTGAAAAAGTTCTTGTCTTGTATATCATTCTCAATGTCACAAATCACTGTGTTAGCTACACTACTATGATTTTGGATCTATCTTTCTTCTCTTTAATGGTAATTTCTCTATTATTGTTATAATGATGAGAGTGGCTATGTATCTTATTATCTTGTTAGTCACTCCTATATTAATAGTAATTTACTGTTCATATGCTTCTGCTCCTTTTGTTCACTTTCTTCTCATCATGTTTGTTGGTTCAAATTTATCAAACCCAAGGTTCGATATGCTTCACCAAAAAGTACCCTACACGCGTTCGTATATTCAATATTTCAAAGGATAGAATAAGGTCTCACTTGATATGTGCATATGAATTAAAGGGAAAATCACATAGGGTGCACATGGAAGGATAGGGATTCATTCCATATACTTATTCATTCATTTGTTAACATCTAATCACCTAAACATTAAATAACATACTGACATTTATCTGCATAGAACATACATTCACATCCACAATGAAAACATACTGATTTTGTATTCATATATGATTATGTATGTGTTTACATCAAGAAGCATTCAAATGATTCTCCTCCCTCACCAAATGATGAGTTTCAAGGGGCCTCACCACATGTTTTTTGTCTACACTTCATTGGAAAACTGGTACATGATCAAGGAATCTAGAACAAGACAAAGTAAAGACATTTTTTGTTCATTTCTATGCCATGTCCATTCTTAAGGGAGTATTTTCCTCATGTGGTTTCACCTATTTCCTTGTTTTACATGGACACATAAAATTGTAAAGGGAGACCTTAGGCTTTGTTGTTGGGACCTATTTTTTATTTTCCTCACATATGTCAAGCTTAAGGGGCGATGTTTGAATAATTTTTCCATCTAGACCATAGGTGTGCATCAATATTTGATCTCCCTAGCACCTACACTATGATATTGAACCCCTAGTGCTTATTTTTTGTCATTATTCACCTTCATTATCCAATCATGTACCAAATTCCTATCTTTTAGGAGATAATGCACCCTCATGCATGATTTTAGGAGCTCTAGAGTCAGTATCCTATATTTAAGGCACTTGTCTTCAATTACCACTAGTTAACTAACCCACTTTCCTTGATTTCATGATATTGAGTTAACAATGAGCCCTGATGACCACTATTATTCACATCATCTTCCTCCTTGTGATCCTCTACCCAATTTCTATCCTAGTGTCTCCTTCATGCTCCAACCACTTTCAGTTAACTAGGTTTCCATCATGAGTTGCCACTAGTCTATGTCTAGATATGGTTTCTATTCTATCTAATATTGCCACATGTGTGGATTCCAAATGCCTCTTTAGGATCACAAATTCATCCTTTAGATATGTATAATAAATATACACTCAATATTAAATAATAGATGCATGGAAGTTATTCCAATTGTTCTCCATTCTCTTTTTTTGTAACACAATTTTTCTTCTCTATTTTTCTATACAATTTATGTGACAACTATTTTCTCACAAAATCTACATGTCAAAATATCATGGAGAGAGAAAGAGAGAGATTAGGGGCATGGTTATAGGTAGGGGGGAATGATATTAGAAGAAACAGGGGGAGGGGATTAAGGGTAGGGGCACTAGGGAATTAGAGAGGGGGGGGCAGGGGGGGGGTGGTTAGTGGTAGGNAATAGTTATGGGAATAAAGGGTGGTTATTGGTAGTGGGATGAGTAAGGTGGAATAGAGAGAAAGAAATAGAAATGAGAAAAGGTTGTTCATTGGAAGGGGGAATGGAGATAAAGAGATATATAGAGAGATAGGGGTTTATAGGTATGGGGATGCGTGGTTAAGGGTAGAGAGAGAGAGATGGAGGGATGTTAGTGGTAGGGATGAGGGATATTAGGAGATATAGAGAGATAGAGAGGGGTAGGTGTAGTACCCCAATTGTTAAGCCTGAGAATTATGATCCTTCATGTGAATTATGTTCTTTTGCATTATGGACTTATAATATTTTATATGATTGTGGACTTATGCTCCTTTAAATAATTATTTTGATTAAGGACTTATGATTAATGTTTGATATCGTGAATTTGGACTTTGGAACTATTATTAATGTTAATGTTATTACTAACATCTTTGCTATCTTTGAATGTTGTTACTATTGATTAAATAAACAACTGGCTCAACAAAAGAAACTAAAAGAGTATGGGGGGGCATGGATTCTACGAAGTGAGGGGGAGCGAAGACATCCCTTGCACCTTATAACTTTTTGTTGGCTTAATTTTTTCAATCCCAATTCATATTTGTACCTTGGTGACATTAAATAATGTTGGTTGTTGACACCGATTTATCAACAGAGATTCACACTTTGTCTCCCAGAGCACTGGCCCAGACAAGATTTACCTTGTCTAGAAACACCTCCGAAGCAGATGAAGTCTCACCCGAGATGTTTGAGGGAGAGTTGCAGGAACCACCTTTACGCACTAAGGAGGAGGATTTGTGCACCTATTTTTCCACTATGTTCTTGCTGTTGCAATATTAACCAGAGATTTAGGCGAGGGTTTTAACATCATTATTCATAATCAACCTCACTAGTACCCATTCATATCATATGTAATCATCACACTGTCTTCATAAAGAGATCAACAAACATAGATTCATTCATTATGCAGAACGACCACATCATTCAAGAATATAAACCATATCGAAACAATTATTCAATCATATCACATCATTAAAATTGTAAAAGCATTAAACACAAAATAATAGATCAAGACACAGTGGTTCCAACATCATCTGTGCATGTCATAATACTTCCACAAGTCAAAACAAGTTCCCAACATACATTCTTAGGTTTGTAAGACATAACCAAAACAAAAACTACATAGATCACTCATCCAGAGATGCCAAAAAGATGGTCTAAGATAAAATCCATTATGTCCGTATCTAACTTCATTCCCTCCTACTACATTTCTAACTCTATATATAGGCTTGCACCTTTACAAAATGGTCTACTTCTAATTACTTTCTAACTAACTTGGAATGAAAACTACAAAATTATGACCAAGACAACTCTTTGTCGACTTCTTCTCCTTGCACACTATTCTTCATCTTTGGTTTCTTGCTCATCAATATCATCTTCCAAAAGGCCCCCAATACAAACTTGTGGCTCTTCCTCGACCCACATCAGTTAGAAATGGTGTGTGCATTGATCTTTTCCTTGAATTATTCATATTATTTCTAGAACTGCTCGACTGCCTCTTTCACCCAGGTAGTGATCACTACACATTCTTCCATGTCCTATTCTACTGGATGTTCTATAATATTTTTTGTGACATGAGTGTGAGATTCTTGAATGAGTCCAAGCACATCCATATATTTGAGAGACAATGCATCGTAGAGCTCTTGAAATGTGTCAAGTTGCATTGTGCAGTGATGATTCCTTACCCTTGCTTTCCTTGCTCTATTTTGGAGCACCTTCAATTATGCTGCCTTAGTTACTTGGATCACAGGGGAAATCAACTTCAATGAATCCTTCATAAAGGCTAACTGTGCATCTTCCTCATGCAGTTGCATACCAAGTTGTTTCATTTTCTCATCCTGCACTATGCTTGTCCAAAATGATGTGTTATTCTCCGTCATGACCTTTGCCTCTCACTCACATTCGTCCATCTGTGCGGCTTCCTCCTTGATATTCCTCTTTCATGCCTCTACCTTCTCAGGTGGTGTACTGGGAACTACGTGTGCCTCCAACTCTTCATTGTCTCTTTGCAGATCTATGATAACCTACCTTAGTCACATAAATTTATCCTCTAGGAACATCTCCTCTATCATGTCAAGGATTTCCTAACAGGTGAATGTAATGGCTTTCTCTAGCCATGCCCAATCGTCCAAATCTTTCACCTTTTTTTCTCTCTCCTCCTCCTATTTCCAATCATCCATGTATAGTGCCACAAGTTTTTGAATAAAGTCCTTAAATGCAACAACTATGATCCTGGAAAATATCACAGGTGCATTTTTTAGTCCAAATGGCATCATCATGTACTGAAAGCATCCCCACTTTGTCACAAAACTTGTCTTATTCCAATATTCCTTTGCAATCTTGATCTAATGATAGCCTAAAAATACATCTGTGAACAAATAGATCTCTTGAACACCTAATCCTTCTAGTACTTCGTAAGTAAATGGCATAGGGAATGGATCATGAAGGAATGCATTATTTAGCTTCTGGAGATCGACACAGATCCATACCTAGCCTTTCTTTTTGTCTTGAGCAACCATTGGACTGATCCATTACGATTCTTTGACTGGCTTGATGACTCCTACGTCCAACATTCTGTCAAGCTCAACCTTCACTCTCTCCTTGTATCATGGATTAAGGTGATACAGATGTTGCTTCACTGATTTTGCATCTAGCTTGAGTGGGATTTTCATTTCTCCCAAATCTCATAGGATCCCTTTCATTTTAGAGAATTTGGTCGGAAACGAGTCTGGAAATCATGCAACATATTGATGATCTTCACCATAGTCTCTTCATCCTAATAATCTCCTAGATTGGTGAACTTCAGTTCCTCATTTTTCCCGATGTTGACCTTCCTAATATTCAACGACTGGTGAACTTTGTTTGTCGGCATCTCTGGTTCCATGATATTCCGAATTCCTTCGGACTCTAGAATATTTATATTCCTTGGATCATTCCCATCGCCAGGACTTCCTATTACATTGTAACATTCCATCATCCATTGCATCACTGGAATCTCATGCGATTCCTCGGGGAAGTCAAATGGAATTATCTCCAAGAAAACATCGTGGATATGTCACAATGAGCTATGAATCATTGGATCAACATCCACAAAACTAAAAGTGTGACTAAAATAGATCTGTAAGTATTCCCATGTCACGATCTCCCTTCCGATTTCTACTGATACATACCACTGTCGCGAAATTTCGTCTAATGTGTGTACAAAATCATGTACCCACTCATCCTTTGGTCATGATTCCCATGCAATATGACATGCTTTCAAATGATTATTGGGATCACTTTGTCCATCATACTTCTCAACTTAACATTTCTCCTCTACGCTAAAACAAAATTCCATCAACCAACAACAAAACGACCACCCAGTGATCAATTTATTATGTGTTTCCTACCAACGTGCTAGAGTGGCCTTTAGCGCCTCCTCCAATGCTTGAATAGTCTCTGTGGTTCGGAGACCTTGTCTTCGAATTCATCAATAAATTTAGGAAAATTAGGAAATCGTTTGTATATCGGTAACTCAAAAACCTCTATTGCGACCCAACGTAGCTACTGAGTGATTCATCTACACTTCCTAATTGATACCTCATGTAGCAGATTCTTCCAATTTTCCAGTGCATCATTAGAATCCGATGATGCAGAGCTCAAGCTTCGCCAACCCAGTTCTCTATCTGCAGTGGGATGGACATAATCCTCTGAAATGTTGCATGCATGGTCCCATCCTCATACAAATTCTTCCTTGACTGGTTCAACATATATTCTTCCTTCTCTTGGATCAAAGGAGCTATTACTCTTATGCCGTGGTTCTCTAAAGTCATCACCCGCTTCTTGAAGTTGATCACTACCAAGTTTTCATTGGCCCACCTAATCCCCAATAGTGCATGATATGAGCTTCCTTTGTCAACAATTTCGATAACATCAAAATATGCATATGTAATCATTCCTTCGAATTCCACCATTAAGCGTGGTACTCGCCCAACTAGTGACACTCTTTCCTGATTGGCCAGTCGCAGTTGCATAAGGGACCAAACCAACTGTGGCTTCCCCATATTATCCCATGTCTTGTTTGTCAAAATGTTGACATTTGAGCCCAAATATGGAATAGCCGATTCCACATCATATTCATCAATCTGAACATTCGTCCTCATCTCCTTTCCAGGTTTCTTTTTGTTCAAGGAATTCACAATGGATTCCTTTCGACCTTTCTCTAGTCAATATAATAAACTTGCGATCTCGGCCAGCGCATCGGGGTATTCAGCTAGTGACATAAAACTCTCGAAGAAACTTTTCAATGTGTCAAACTTTCGTGATGGTTCTGTGACAAGTGTGGAATAAAAAACATGAGGCATTTCGTAAATAGGAAACTTACCTGTATCCCTTTTCATGGTGTCTCTTATGTTAAATAATGTATCTCTCTTAGCGTCCACATCAAATTGCACCTTTTTAAGAGCCTTAATTGGACCTATGGGATCCGACCATCATTCCCTATATTTGCACCTCCACAAGTAATGACTCCAACACTCGCAGGTTGAGCCATGGGTTCCGCTAAGATATTCCCAACTGTTGGACCTTGTTTCTTGTTTTAAGGTGGATTCACCAGTTGGTTCACATTCTAACTCACATTCTAATTCCATTTCTATGGTGGTGGAACAATCTTCGCTTTCCATTTTGTGATCAACTATGGACAATATTCAACAGCATGATCTGCAGTGGTACAATAGGTACATTTCGACTGCAGGTTTGTGCAATCTCACTGATAATGCCCCAATACTCCACAATTGTAGCATTTCATAGGTCCATGACCTCTTCCTCCTCCTCGATTGAAAACTCCATTTTGTCCTCCTCTGAATCCTCTGCAAAATCCTCCTTGCTGCTACTACTGCGGTTGATTAAATTGCTGCTATTGTGGTGGACTCAGTTGTGGTTGAACATAATGAGGTTGAGTATAGTGTGGTTGTTCTGGGGCATACTGCATCTGAGTATATTGCAGCTATGGCGGAGAAAACTATGGTTGTGGCTACGCAAACTGTGGTGGTTGTTGTGGTAGTGGTGGTTGCTCCGTTGATCGGTGTTCTTCGCCCTTCATGTAGTACATATCCATAATCCTTTCTTGGAGCAATTCATATTCCTGACAATCCTTGTATTCATGACCAACAAAATGAAAAAAAGTACAAAACAAACTCGCATGGTTGTTCTTCTAGAGATACACACATTCCTCGTGCCGTTGTCCATGAGTTTGACATATTCGACACCATGGTAAGCCACCTTGCCTTAACGTATTTGGAGCTCCTGACAGCAAGTAATTTTGGAAGTCTGGGCATTGATCTTTATGATGTCCTTTCGTGTGGCATCATGTACACCATACTTATTTGCATATTTCTTTTCCCTTCTTGATATCTTTCAATTGGATCATCAGATTCACTAGTTACGGTTGGATCTGATTCATGCCAACTCTAGTTTCGTCAACTAGTGAAGCTTCTAGCTTCATTGCGATCTCTAATGCCTTGGTTTTTGTCGCAATATTCTGCTGCATCAATGACATTTGGATATGTGGTACTAACACTGCACTGAACCATTCTTTGTGTTGTACATCGCTCATTCCAAAACTGAATTTTTCCATAAGCGTCTTGAATCGCTGATCAAAATCCCAGACCGATTCATTTGGATATTGCTTGATTTCTTTCAGTTCTGTGATATATTGCAACTCAGAATTGGGTTTTTGAAACTCCTCAATCAACCTGGTTCTAATCTTTGCTATATTCTTCTGCTAATTCCCTGTTGGAACTTGTATGAACTTCATGTACCAATCTAATGCATGAACTTGAAAAATTGTCTCCAACTAACCCTTCTTGATGTATTCATATTGCACTTGATTTATAGTCCATACCACTTCGCAAAGAATCCAATATTGTTTGGGATCCTCGTTACCGTTCCCATGGAACAGACGAAATTTCACATCATCACCCACCATTCTGGGCCTTCTTCCTGCTTTCACTGATTCGCTACTATTCTGATGACACAACAAGAAATATAGTGTTGATCTGGTGTTTCCTCCTAAATGTGGCATAGTGCACATAGGTGTAGGTACGTTGTTTCTCTGGGTTGGTCCTTCCTCAGGATCGGGAGTATCTTGGTCATCTCCTTTGTCATTATAGGGTCACTAAGTATCTTGCGATCTTCTCTCGTAGTTTCTTGTTCTGGTCGTGGCAAGACTCTCCTCAATCCTTTGCCTCTTCTCTGGCCGAAACCTTACCACACTCTTCCTCGACTTCCCTCATAGTTTTATCGTAACTCCCATCCATATACCCCTTATCGTTCCATGCAAACCTTTTCTATGCAGTTCCTACAACCTCAGCACACCAGATATTTAGTCTTCAAATTTCATATTTAATATTCCTTTTTCACATATAATCATTTTAGCCCACAATTGTAAAGTCAATAGGAACCTACCTCTTGGTCCCTTGAAGAATTCCCTTTCTATGTCACTATAATATTCGACTGTGTTGACTGCGAAATCAGTGATGTATCCTTCAAAGATGCTTTCAAGCTACACTTCAACAACCCTCGATTATCTGGTGTCTACCTCCTTTAGCTGCTGGATCAGCTCTAGGGTCCAGTAATTAGGTTCACCTCCTTGAAATTTTGTCTTCCGATCGGTCAACTACGCCAACCACTCGTATAAGATAATTGGAAACTCGATGAAGAAATATTCATGGATATCAGAATAGATATTCCTTCCTAGCCACTCTTTTGTTGTTAGTTTGGAACTCAAATTTTCTTCTGTTGTGAATTATCAAGCCTTCTGATCTAAACAATCATGAATCTTCATCATAACCCAT
This sequence comes from Pseudotsuga menziesii, assembly GCA_001517045.1. Taxonomy (NCBI): domain Eukaryota; kingdom Viridiplantae; phylum Streptophyta; class Pinopsida; order Pinales; family Pinaceae; genus Pseudotsuga; species Pseudotsuga menziesii. Next base: position 434,636 of record LPNX010506378.1, read on the forward strand.
TCATATCATATTAAATCATGACATTGTCTTCATAAATAGATCGACAAACATAGATTCATTCATTATGCAGAACCATCGCATCATTCAAGAATATAAACCATATCGCAACAATTACTCATTCAGATTGCATCATTCAAACTGTAAAAGAAGCAAACATAAAATCATAGATTAAGATTCATTGGTTCCAACATCATATGTGCATGTCATATTACTTCTTAAAGTCAAAATAGGTTCTTGACATACATTCTCATCTTTGTAAGACAGAAACGAAACAACATATACACATATCACTCATCCATAGATGTCGAAAAGATGGTCTAAGACAAAATCAAATATTTCCTTATCTAACTTCATTCCCTCCTACTACATTTCTAACTATATATATAGAATTGCACCTTTACAAAATGGTCCACTTATAACTACTTTCTAACTAACTTGGTTTGAAAACTACAAAATTATGACCAAGCCGACTCTTTGTCGACTTCTCCTCCTTGTGCACTATTCTTCATCTTTGGTTGCTTGCTGTTGATCCTAGATTTGTTATCATTTTTGGCAGTTAAATTATTCATTTAAACACACATTTTATTATCTTTTGTATATTTTATGACACGCAGATCATTATTCATCCTCAAGTATGAGTGTATTTAAGTTTTATATGAAATCTTTTATTATTATCATTTTTTATGGTTTTATTAATTAAAAGTGACATTATTAAAATGCATTTGATGTGTTAACTGATTTATATTATTGTTTGCATATTTTATAATATTTTTGGGCTAAATTAGAAAACAAAACACATTCATCCTTCTTTTCGCACAGCATGTCTAGCTCGGCGTCCAACTCGTCATCCAGCCCGTTGCGTGAAACTCGCTGGTGGTTTGTCGGATGTTGAAATGTGTTGTTGCAAACTCCATTCCTAAAGCACGCCAATAGATAGACACTCCATTCACCCTAGATTGATGCCCAGTGTATCTAACTCATGGCTCAGCCTGTTGTTTAGCTCTCCGTCTAGATCGCCCATCAGACTACGCATTGCTAAGAATTAACTCCAGGCATTTAAAATGTGAAACAACTGCAAACGATCTAGTTATCCTCACGTCTGGTGATGAAAGTGTGTTCTAGATACTTGCCAGCCTGCTTTCTCCTTTGCTCGCCACCACATCAACCATCCATGTGTTGGATTTTTTCATTCAACTCATGCCCTAGAAGATTCACCACTCGTTCTCCTCTGTTCACCATCAGTCACCTGCTACGCTCAGGAAGGAACTCGTGCGCCACCTCTGAATATAGGGTCAACTGAGTACAAATCAGTTATTACATACTCAACAACTTACAAAATATCTTATGTTACATAGATTTCATCCCATACCTAGCCATGAAAGTACTGGAAGACATTAACCACAGCTTTTACTAGCCACGTAAACATCTTTTAGCTCATCTGTTCTAGTCACAACTAGCCACAAAAATTTTCCTTCCTTCTTCTGTTGGCTCATCCTTCTACAGTCTTCCTTGACTTCTACCTTCCAGCTTTAACTTCTCCACCCGCCTCTTCCACCGACTTGGATCATCCTTCCTTATCGCAACTATTCTATCGCATCTTTCCTCCTGGTCTTTCTCCATCGCACGCATGTTTTCATCTTGTCTGCGTCGATTCCTTTTTAGCCTGCTTTTCCCTTCTACCATACGTGCCTTTTTCCCTTTATTGCTTATGTGTGTGATTCTTCCTTATGCACTTTCGTTGGCCTTTTTCCTTGCCCCAACAGAACTGGCCTTTTTCTAGGGATCAGGTTGTCAGAGGCTCCTGAATCGAGCATGGCATTATGTAGGTTGGAATTGTGTATGTTCAGGATAACATAGAATGGGGGGACTTCTTCATTGGATTGTTTTTCTACATAGGGGCCGAACATGATGGTGGTTTTATCATCTTGCAAATTCAGGCTATCCGATATAGAAAAGATTTCCCCTGGAGGTTGCAAAACTATGGAAATATTGGAATGATATTCTGAATTCTTCAGTAGTTCACTGAGGGGTACATATATTTTAATATTCACAATTTCAACCTCTAGATTGAAAGAATCCTATCCCAGGTCAGGGCTCTGGGGATTGTCTTCCCTTCGTTCCTTCCCTTTGGGCTCTGGAGCATTCTTGGGGTTATCTCTGGGAGGTGGATCAATTTTAGGGTTGCTGGCGGAGGCTCTATTCCCTGCCTCTCTATTTTTCATGACCGAGACATATCTATTCCTCAGGCTGATTTTCCTTTGTGCATCTAGGGCCGTGAGATGATACCCTCTTCTGAATTCATCTTTCTTGCTTGGAAGTGTCTCTCCTCTTTCCAAGAAAGCATTGTCATGTTCTTCTTTGGTGAGGAAAGTAATAGGGGGTTTGGTATCCAAATGGAGGATTTCATCCTTAGTTTTATTCTCCCCATCCCGATCCATGAAATTCTCTTAGAATGGATGTCTAACAAGTGGGTCGAAAGGATTTCTTTACCTATTCTGGGCAATTTGAGGCCTTCTAGAATTTAGATTCCTATTTTGCTATTCTTGGTTTTCCCTAGGAGGGGGTATTCCATCTACTGAGAGTCTCTCCATCATTCTTTCCATGGTTCTCATCATTGTGTCAATTTTGGCCTCTTGCGAGCTTGAAGTGGAGGAATGTTCCATTTCTTTTTCAACCTTTTTCTCCCCTTCCTCTCTCCTCCATTCCCCTTTGTCTTTTTTCTTATTTATTGCAGAGACCAGGTTCACTTCCTCTTCTATGGCTTCTTTCATCATATCTGCTAAGGAAGTTGATCTTCTTTCACTTAGCCATAAGGAGAATTCACCACCGAAAGATTCTACGTATTGGAGCTGGGAGGAACCTATGGGAGGTTTAAAATGAGCAGGGATAGAATTGTACACTTTCATGAACTTGTCTGATAATTTGTGGATAGACTCACTCTCCTTCCTCCTCATCAAATCATACTAAGAGAGATACTACTTGGGGTTCTTTTGATCTGTACATTTGTCTTTGAAAGCATCCTCGAAGGCTTGATAGCTCAGAATAGATTCATCTGTGAGGTTTTTGTACCATTTCCTCGCTTCTTCAGCAAGGTTATGGGAAAATAGCCTGACCTTAACATCATTGTGGTCTACCTCTTCTAGGTCGAACCAATTCCAAAACCATCCCTTATGCTCTTCGACCGAGTACCCTCTTTCTTTGTAGAACTAGCTGAGCCTGGTAGCTAACCCAGGGGGAGGTCATGTAGAGCCATACCGAGGTGTATAGGAGAAAATATGTTGGCCATCCTTGGGGGTATAACTGGGATTACTAGAGGGGTTGAGACTAGTGTGGTAGGAATCGATAGGCTATGACGTACAAAAAGGTGGTGGAGAGTGGCAAAATTCAGAGGAGAAGGCAATTTCGTTCGGAAGTAGTAGGAGACGAAGGTGCGAAGGGAAATTTTTTAGCACTATCAATATTTGAAAAGGATTGATCAACAAAGAATGTGAGGTACTCAAGGTATGGTAAGTAGCGGAAACTTCTGCCTAGAGGCTCTGCGGTCTGAGGTGACTAGGTAATGTGGGGGAATTCAAATGTGGAGGTGTCAGATGCTAGGTCAGGGAGGCTAGATTCAAAGTTATTTCTGGGTAGAGATAACCCACACTCCTCATTACAACATTCAGATATATCACCAATAGAAATAACACTATCATCCATAAAATAAAAATTCATGACTAACCTTTGCATTCTGTTGGCCTTTCGGATCAAAATTTCAGGATCGAAAAATTCTTGGAAAGACTCTGCATCAGGATTTCTTCTTGTATGGGTTCTTTTGGTTACTATAATTTCCAAGTGGAGCTGCTTTTCATAGTTTTCGTGGAGTCGCCAGAGCATGTGCAACCAATTGTGTTCGTAGGACCGGCTACTCAACCAGGTCGTAGAACTGAAGCTATGTTGTATTTATTGAGGAGATAATAGTAATTATGCTCCCTGACAATGGCACCAAGATGTTAGAACCCTGTAATTTTCTAGTGGCTGCTGTTGGAATTCATAGGGGTAACCATTTCAACCAACATAAAGATTTGGAAAGAACGTAGAAGGATATATTTATGTAGGTAATAAGGCATTGATAGATTAAAAAATGGAGGAACGGACATACAAGAGAATCATTGGGAAATGGAGTCAAATCCTGAAGCAATCAAGGATATTATAGCAAAAATGAGGAAGGGAATTTCCTTTGTATTTTGAGGCAAAGTAAGCAGTGCAAACAATAAAATATCTTGAAATAGTGGAGAGAGGAAAAAGGGAAAATCCCAGTGAAATAAGAGGCACCTATCTGAGGGTGAATCTCTTGCACCGCCTTTAGTGGAATAAACAGTAAATGCTAGTATCTGTAGTGGAGCATAGGAGATGAATTCCAAAGAATTTACTAGAACACAATAACAAATGTAGTGTCTGATACAGAAGTGCTTAACTAAGAGCGAATTCCTTGGATATTAATCTAGAGTGCATTAGTAGAAATAACACATAAATGAAAGTGATAAACGAGAAACACAGACTGAATGCAACCACCATGTTGAATCTAAAAAATACATAATTATTTTTGAATGAAAAAATCCAACCCCTACCTCATCAATTGAGGTCTTATTTGTAATGTTGTGGCTCCCGGGACCAACCCTGAAATAGAGCCCAATTATGTTACAAAATTTGGGAGTCAAATCTCAAATCATCATTCAAATCCTAACAGTTTTTTTAGGTGGTAGGCCTGCCATGATGTTTTACCCAAATTGTCCTTTCAGTACAACACCCACTCTGGACCCAAAATGGCAACGCAGAATATAATATGCATGCTCACTCATCTTGATGATGACGCCCCATATTTCCCTAACGATTTCAGTTTCTCAGGCGTGACTTGCTTCTCTGAACCTCGTCAGTTCTCCAATTGAGCATTGCATTCGTGCAAACTACTTATCCTAAAAAACATTGAGTAGCGCGACGTTGCTTTTTCCCATAGATCTCCTCTATGTAGAGATCATCTGTTGCTTGCTATGGCCACTCGCATGATTTCACGGCCTTTACCTTGGTTATCATCCTTGCACATTTCGTCGACCAAGATGGTGTGCACCATTAATCTGAACGGCATCAGATATTAGACATTGATAGATGAGGGACCCTTGAGAAATTCGTGTCAGCCTCCTTTGCTAACCGCTGTGCACCTTTTCCATGTGAAACCTGTCGCCACCATGGATCAAACGTGCCATGAGATCTGGGATGTCCAAATGTGTGGGCCCTACTATCCCATCGCAACGATATATCCTACTAACCATTGTTCATGTTGTCATTGTGAGATGTGTTCATGTCGTAGATCGTGAGTGTCAGAAGATTGTGGCCGTCAACGATTTTTGTTTTAGGGGAGGTATGAATTTCATGATCCTTCACATTTAAATAGGTCACGCTTCTTTTCTATAGCGAAAGTATCCCACCATCAATCTAATTTGTCCATGTGCTCGCATTGTTGCTTTCCAGGATCTATGGGGTCTAGATGTTCCTATAGGATTTCCTTTTTGATTCGGTGTGTTCACCTTGTCATCATGTCAACTTGGGATGGGGCAGCTCCCCTATGCTAGTTCACTTCAAAATATTAGCACTGGTGCGAGCCAAGTGCTAACACCTCCTCTCTTGTTTTGTTAGCCAATTCCTTTTGCATCCTTTCTTCTTCTTCCTTTTTCCTTTGGGACTCCTCAGCTAACGATTTCTCTACTTCTTCAACTAACCTTCGGGCCTCTTCTTCCTTCTTCTTGGCAGCTTCTTCTTTCTATTTATTTTGTTCAGAGGTGCTACTGCTGATGCCTTTGCCTCCCATAGTCATGATTTTCTTCTTGAACCATTTGTTCAAAGAGGTCATGTTACATGCATTTCGATATATCTCCTCATCCTTTTCAAAATGATGGAAGTATTCAAAATGTACCCCTACAGATGCACAATATTTCAAAACGTTGTCCCAAGATTTTTTTCTGCGGAAAATTCTCTCCCAAAAATGGAAACTTTCTAGCTGTCTTACAAAGTCAAGGACAATATTCACCTTAGTAAATTTATAACTACCAATGCAAAATGGCAGTGGTGGGTATATGGATTTATTCATATCAAACTAGAAGTTCGCTAACTCGTCTATGTACAACTATATTACTACCTCTTTATGGATGACATAATATATGGTGTATCTTAGTAGTAGCGAAGGAGCTCGGGACCCCCCATACATCCTCAAATACAAACCTTCCTTGGAGAAAAAAATAATCTCCCTGTTCACTTACAATAGCCATTGCTCCTTCAGACATGCAATTGCAATCATTAAGAAAAATCAGCTCATACAATGGAAACAAAAAATATTCACGGATGGTTTTGTAAGAACTGAAATACTTGTGTGTCCATAGGATTTGATACACGGCATACATAGGAGTCCTATTGGGATCCCAACTAAAATTTAACTTTGGGAATGAGTGTGTGCATAGAATATTGTCAATGAAAAAGGAGCTCATGTAAAATTCATATTTCCTTTGAGTTAGACCTCCTAATGCTACAACTATGCATGATGGTAGGTTGTCTGCCACGATGTATGCCCATTTGAAGATAGTTCCCTGCATGGCTACAAAATATATCAGTGGGATCCAACTCATCTTATAAAACCTCCCATTTTCCCAACTGACGATTTGATTCAACATCAGGTCTACTATGATTTGGTATGGGGTATGAATGAAAGAAGTCTCGTACTCTCCTAAGGAATTTTGACGAAATTGCTTCCTGGATATCTTCATTTGCCTAGCAGAATCGAACACAACTAAGTCCAAATTCCTTACCCATTCATCTGTCATATGAACCTAGGGAGCTGGTAGATTGCAAGCTTTGGTTATGTAGGTGAGGCTGAAGGAAGCAAAAGGTTGTGCTTCTGTGTTTGACATGATCATAGTAGCTGCATCTGCCCAAGGTAGGATCTAACCGATCACCTTGGCACAAGAAAAAATCTCAACGCATGTAGCCACTTTTGTGATAATGGATTTCCTTATGTTCACATGCAATGATATGTCTTATAAGCCTGCATATGGAATAGTCTGATCTTTGATCATTTGATAAAGTTGTCCCCATTTAAATTCTGGTTCAACTCCTGTAACAACTTTCGTATCCTCATAAATAATTTCCATCATGGGTAAAATCTCTATGTATGAGTCATCTCCCATGACCTTAGACTTCTTTTTTCCTTTATTTGGCATGGTGTTATATGAGGATTGAGGCTGCAACACAAACATACCAAGAAATGACTTAAGAGTTACTGTAGTTAAGCAACATGCACTCATCATTAATAGAATATATAGAAATGAATAACTATTATTAATATGCAAGATAATGAATGAAACCTAGATAATAAAGCATAAGATCACATTCAGTATTGAATATGATGGAGATCAATAAACTGCATTTACCGACTCATAATTGAACATCTCAAATGGCCTTATGATATAAATAAAAGGTTATCCAGCTACTTCAAACACAATAAGGTGTACATTAGGTCAAAGCTAGATTAGTTCAGATGGAATCTCAACATGTTTCCATGGGGCTTAGACCTCTGGTTCTAAAAATCAATTATCTGGTGCTTTGGATTGAGAGAGACCTACACAGCTGATTTTACCACACATGGTTGATCACACATTTAGGCCTTCCTTGTCGCTTTGCAGACTCTTTGGACCCCATGGACCAATATTGTACCTTTTGTTAACACCCTCTATGTTAAACAATTGAGGAAGGATATGATCAAGAAATGATAAAGGCATATATTAAAAGTTGGAAAAATGTTAGTATTCATGATCCTTTATCAAAATGCGCACTTTGATTAATTTACTATACAATTGGAGAGTGTAGATTTGTGACTGTGCAGATCTACGGTTGCAAATTGATCCGCTAGGAAAAGTTGCACGAGAAATAAGTTTTGACGGAGAGCGGAATGGTTTAATACGATAACAAGATCAACGGCAAAGAGATAAAGCAAATTAAATCTATGGTCATAAGGTAATCCACAATGTGAATATGGAAGGATTGAACAAGGAGATAGGCCGGTGGATTGCATAGAATGGATTTGATCCAACTGTTCAAATATGAGATGAAATATTATCAATGGTTATAGTCTAATCTGGAGCTCAAACTTGTGAGATAATTAAAATGGACGAGCGGTAGCGGAATTCAAACCGCTTTCCATGTGGCGTTTTTTAGTGAGTTCCACTAGGAAAGTGGTAAAGGAGAAACAACTTGTTGGGGGTCTCGGAATCATTATTCGTTGTATAAAAGGTGAGTTGACTAAGATAAATTTATTTTGTTTGCATGCTTCCGGTGAAAAGAATAAGGGACAGTGCGCCATCTTTTTTTGAAAGTCAAATTTTACATATTTGACAGTTACTAGGTAAGCCTTAAAACTCTGAGACTCTTGTTGAAGACTTATTGCCATTGTTTTATTATGGAGAAGGAGCAAAGTTCAAGGATATTGTGTAAGGTTCTGGATGAGAGATAAGAAGTGGTTATTGATGGAGAGAGGAATGTGTTTGACCCTATTCTATTAGTATGCAGTGTATTAGTCTCAAAAGAATGTTTATGGCAGTATAAGTCACAGGGAAATGATATCCTAAATGTCTGCAATTCCTTTCTGTATTACTTTGCTATCAAACAAACCCTACCTTTCCCTGAATTCATCAAGTGGTGTGCAAACAATTATTCACCGTCTGAAAGAGTTATTATGAGTCATACAACTTAAAAAAATCCTCTGTAGAATTGACACGAAATCTATTCGCGGGATGTTAAGTCTGCCTGATAGTTTTCCTGTAAACCCTGAATCCTTCAATGAGAAAGTCCTAATTGAATTGTATCAAAATTGCATAATTAAATTCATATGTGAGTTCTTGTCCAGTATTTTAAAATTTGGTCAGTTGTTAGAGGGTTTATTTCTGCCATACAATGTCAATATTTTCAAAGATGAGGTCCAATTGGTCATGTCAATGGTTAGTCAAGTTTTAGGTATGGATGATGATAAGCATGTCAATGAAGTCATTTTTGGTTTTTTGCTAAGTATAGGTTCAACTGACCATGAACCCAATTTAGTCAATTGTTTTAAACTTGATGAGTATTTAGCCGAAGTAATCCATACCCAATTGGTTGAATTTCCTAAAGTTAGGTTCTTCAGGTACCAATCATATTTGGTGAACATGTTATTATGTTCAAATGTGTCAGAATTACAGTTCTTATCTACCATGTTTTCTCCAGACCTTCCAAAATAGATCAACATGTTCGAGTTCGTGAATACGATAATGGCTGAAATATAAAAAATGATTTTCGATGATGTCTTACCTAGGGTATTGGAATACATGAGAATTATGTTGAAATCTTCTTTAGAAAATAAAACAGGAGATTGGTTTTTGCACAAAGAATTTATTGTTCTAAGAGTGTATGGGTTCACTGGAGAACCATACAAGTTACCTGTTTTCTTGACGCCAAGAATATTTGCATTAGACTTCATGAGACAAAGGTTGTATGCAGAAGAGGAATATTTTGAAGAATTTAAAAAATCTTCTGATGTTAAATTCCCTCTCAAAGTCAGTCCTTTCCTTTCTAAGAATAAAATCACTCTGTTCAATGATTGAGAAATTATTAGAAGTTATGGATTTTCAAAAAGAGGAAAAAGTAAATTATGACCCACACTAGATTATTTCTCAGAGAAGGCAACTGAACAAAAACAATCCATTTGATCATCAAATTGTTGAGGGATTAGACAAAATGGCAAATCTGTCTAATTTTGAAGAAAATACAGAAGCTAATGAAGATAAGAGGGACAAATTGGCTGTAGCAATTCAAACATCTGTTAATTCCAGTGTTATGAATAAAAGGACTCTTTCTGAAGCAGATGGCATGGACGTAGATTAAGAGATTTCTAATAAAAAGATCAAAATGCATCCTCAGGATGAGCTAACCGTTTCAAAAGAAATATTTTCAGAAGATTTAAAGAAAATGGTTCTGTTTCGGAAGAAGTATATGCAAATGCATCAATATTCTTTTGGAGATGAAGGTAAAACAGAGTCTAGTTCTTGTTACAAATCTAGGAAAGGGTTGATGTCGAGTTATGTTGATAAAGAAATGCATTCATTGGAGGAAACTAAGAATCTACTTCCTCGAGTTAGGAAATTAATCAATAAAGAAACTTCATTGATTTATACTCGAGATGTAGAGAGGAATACCCTAAAATTTGCTGTGGTAAGTGATAAGAAGGTGTCCGAGATGGAGGTGAAGCTGGATAAAATCATTGTTCTTGATAAAATACAGCTCCACAAACAAACCATAGATGTTATTTATTCTTATTTGGTACATGCAACTGTGAAAATTACTAGATTGCAGTCTCTTGTAGATAAAATGGAAATTCAATTAAAATGACGTGAAATTTGAAAATAAGGCCAATTTGATTCAAATAAAGAAGTTACAGGGAGATATCATAAGCTTAGGGACTAAACCAAATAACGTGCAAGTGACGAAGAAGCTTCTGGAAGAGAAGGATAATACCATTCAAGTGTTGAAAAAGAAGCTTAAGGTCCCTAATAGAAGCTTAAGGTCCCTAACACTGAACATGTTCAATCTTCAGAATTTTTTGCATTACAGGAAGAAAAAGAGAAAGTCTACTAGGAAATGATGGATTATAAAGAAAAATTATTGAAGATGCAGGAGGAGAAAGTCCAGTGGGAAACAGAAGAGGTTGAGTTGATAACTCACATTGCGAAGTTGAAAAAAGATCAAAATGATGAAAAAAGAGGTTATGGAGGAATTGATGAAATCAACCTTTTGTTGATACTGATTTACCCCTTGTTAATGTTAAAAAACCATTAAATGAATTTTCCACAGATGCTTTACTAGTTCCCATGTCTCAAGTGAGTTTGAAGGAAGTGGAAATTAAAGAATTAAAGGATGAGAATGAAAAGATCAAATCATAATTGGCTAAAAGTTTGGAAGAGAAGAATAAAGCGTGGAATGAGAAGAGCCAATTACAAAAAAATTCAATGAATTAAAAGAGATAAATATAGGAAAAGCTCCTTTACAGGGAGCGAAACATTTGATCTGGTATACTTTGTCTATAGAAATCACTAAATTTAGACATTATTTAAATTTTATTGATGATGAAAGTGAATTGGTAAATTTGGTTGCTCAAAGATTGAAATTAGCAAATGAAACTATGGAAAAGAAACCTCTGAATACTGCTCATAATGCTGTGAATTTTTTGAATTCTATGACATATCAAAATTTGCAGGATATTGGGATCAAAGACAGGGTAGCAATTGTGTTATGGGTGAAGAATTTTATCAATAAACATCAACTTATGAAAATTGTGTAGAAAAAAGCAAATCAGATGTCTTCTCAAATCAAGGATTTCAGGGTGGCTTTTAGAGATTTATTTGATGATGGTCTCCCTTCTTTTTGGGATGACGAAGGATTATTGTTTTCCCAGGAACAATATCATAGCTTAGTGGTACAAAATCACATGGATCATTCTAAATATGAAGATTTAGTCAAGGGATTAACAAGAAAGGTTATTGTTGAAGAGTTAATAGAAGACTTTGAAATATTGGATAGGTTTTTAATTATTAAAAAAGGATTACCAGCTGTGTCTTATGAATCTTATGTGGATTTGGAGGTGTCAATAAGAGAGATGACAGAGTACGACACTCCAAATATAGAATAGTGGAAATTCGTGGAGAAATTTGGGAAAACAAAATACATATTACATTCATGAAGACAAGTGTTGCAGTTTCGGGAAGCTGTTTATTCGTGATGCCTTGTAGTTATGGAGTTTGCTATAATCAAGAAATCTGTTATTTCAAACAAAGCATGTAATTATTATTCCTAGTTATTAGGGAATGGTTACAAGAACTTATGATTAACATATTAGTTGGTTATTAATATTCTTGGAAGAAACTATTTTGTATATATTTGAATTTTATTGATGTATCAAGGGTTGGAACCCATGAGATTGGAGTGATGTTTTTGTGAGAACCTTTTTGAATAAAATTACAGAGTCAAATGCTAGTTTATCTTCAAATATTCATGTGTTTTTTATGTTACAGTTTGTGCTCTATTTCCTTGTGAATGTTTTCTAAGTGTTTACCTTCCATTTTGTTTTCTTTCATGTCTGAACGCAATGTTTAATAGTTTCAGAAATCATACATGTATGCTATGGCTATTGTTTCATATATTCACAAACATTTCTTCTAAATTTTATATGGAATTCATCTTGTGATGCTCTATATTAATGGACTGTTCATGTTTCTTTCCTAGCGCCTGAAAATCAATGAATGACTGTAGCTGAATAAATATCTTGACTTTGTTGAGATTCTGTGTAAGCAACTTTGTATTATCTTTAGCTATTTTGATTCCATATCCCAATGGTTATATGTTTTGTTTCAACCATCTGCATAACTTAAAATTGTTGACTCCAATATCTGGCCTTGTTAAATTTATATTTGAGAGATCCCTCTCTGGAAAGAAAAGCCAGTTTCTTTCTAAAAGTGGTTTTTGTTGTTACCTTGAGATTACCTTTCACAACATTAGGTATATTTTGAGTGATAACACCTTTGATGTTTCCAATATTATCCCTAAAAACACCTATTATTTGTTGTACATGACTTTTAATCCCTTTATCGCGTATATACGTGGATACTGACCTTAAACCAACGTACATCGGGATGTGGGCATAAGTCCAAATATTTTTGGAGTTTTCCTTGATGTGGAACCAAATCACTTGTCTCTTGGCCTTATATATGCCTCGTGATCAATTTTATTTGACCCTCCATTACCCCATTGGAGTACTATATAAGGAACCCCTTGGATACATTGAAGAGCAAGAGAACTATAGTCCATTGTTGTCATAGCTTGCTTGTACTTGAGTATGCATCTCTTTGTCCATTGGAGAACTTTGTGTTCTTCCCAAGCTTGCCTTTTCTTGTGAGATTTCTATAGAGAGATGGAAAATAGAGGTGGTGGAGGACTCGATTTCCCCGGTTCATAGACGTGCCAACAGAGGTTGTCACTTATGTAATCTTTGATTTTATTAATAGAAATATCTTTTCCTGTCCAATGATGTGCATTTAAATGAATATTGTATCCATGGATGTGTTTAATTGATTATATATGCTATAGTATATCTAACACCATATTACATAGCATGCTTGTCTTGTTTGCTGTTGTTGAGAGCAAATTGATAACATAAGCGAGATTGGAAAAATATCAATGGGGATATACTTCAACCGTCCGGAATAAGGTATGATTCGAGATACTTTAGTGTTAGATTCTTTATTTCTCTTGCATATTGGGAAGGTATTGATTTCTTCAGTTTCTCTGTCTGTTGTGGTACACCCCAAGCCACGGGAAGTTTCTCTCTGTAATCGAATTGGCGACCATACTGGGGACGTTCCTTGTTTTTGTTTGGGGTTTGGGGCACAATGTGCTTGATCTTATTGACTTGCTCTTTGTTTATCCTTCTTTCTATGTCTCATTTTATAGTATGTTCATCCATTGACACTCCCCTTTATTGGTTTGACCCTTGGCCTTCTTTTTACCACTATCTTCTTTGTATACGTAAGTTTTTGGCCAAAATTTGCGTACATCCTCCCTTTTGGTTGCGTTTGACGTCATGGGAAGTTGTTGGGTGGATTGTGAGTGTGGTTGGGTCTTCCTGGGTTCTGATGTTGTCTATTGAATGCTTCTTTGGTGACAAGAGGTCGCTTTTTCATTTATTTTTCTTTGAAAATAGTTTTAGTCATTTATCCTTTTTGTTTTTCCATTAGTGCATTACTCTTTTTGTCTTGGTGTCTTGGTGGGATTGTGTTTTATGCGGCCGCAGAGGCTGAGAGTTTTAGATGACTTTTATTTGCATTTTTCATTCTTTTATATTGAAAAATACAAAATAGTTGCATGCTTACTTGCATCTTAGATATGGATTGGAGGATGTACTTCCATTGGATTGCTTGGATGAGAGTTGTATTTAGGTTTTCATATAGGAAGGATTGCATTGACATCAAAGGAATGATTTTTTATGCATCTCATGTAGTGGCATATCCTATTTATCATTTGACAAATTTTGCACTTAGCATTGTTTTTTATGGTGTGCATATTTATTTCAATGCTGAGTCATAGTACCATTGGTTGCATGATCATTTCCCTTTGAGTAATTACAACCAATTAAAATCAATGCATAATAAAATGAATTACACTCTTTTCTTTTCTAGGGTGCATCAACAAGAATAGGTTTTAGGGTCTTGGAATAGTTCATTGTGAATTAATTCTGCAAGACCACTAAACAAAACAATTAGGTGTCTGTCCAAGTGAGAGAGTAAAACCCTTGGTATAATTAGCATTTCTTAGTATGCTCCTCTTACATGGGAGTTAAGAACGAGGTAGTGCCCTCGTTTGTGATTGGGATGACCCCTGGTCAAAATATGTGAGCACCAGATATATTTCCAGGATTGTATTCGTATCTGGGTCTCTTTCGAGAGTTTCAGGATTTTCTACCCTGCCCATACGGTCGATCCCGCCTGCGACTATCCACCAGAGCATTGGTTATATTTGGGTGACCTTAGTTTCCTTACATAGGTATCACAGGGGGTACTTGCAGAGTTTATTCTCTAGGTGTCCTCAACAGGTAGAGATTGGACAACATAGTTGCTTTATGTGTTGAAGCTTAGGGCCACTATAATTGGTTACATACCTCTGCTTGTAGTGTATGGGAGTTTTGAGCCTCTCCTACGCAAGACATACCTGCTGCATTCGGGAAATCACATATCCTCCCCTTGGTTTGCTTGTATTTTGGTTGCATATTCTCTTAGGAGTGTGCTCTTTGTGCACTAGTGGGATTTTGGGATCATGGTTACTTGAGTATATTTATGTTCTCTTGAGTTTGGATCCTTTTATTTTCATCATGCCTGGCATCTTATCACCTGTCCTTGGTCCTAGTGCTGACCCTGATGTTGGACTTAGGGGAACTATAGCCCCTTACCTTATTGATGGATTTGAGAGTGGTTATCTCACTCCCTTCATCCAGTCTTAACACTAGTGTTCACCCTCATGGGGGTGGTAGTTGATACATGAACGTTGGGTCTACACCTTACTTTCCTTCTTATGTCCCATCATCCACCACATTGTTTCCTTTGAATGCAGTTGTCATGATCAATCCTCCCTGTATCCTATAGTTTGGATTCTTTATTGACTATTTTGGGTTGTTTTGGACTAATATGGTTGTAATGTAGGGTCCCATTTTTGTACACTCTCTCTGAGGTTTCGACCCATTTGTTCCTATCAGAGGTATTATGTCTAAACTGACATTTTGGTTAGGTTTCACATCCGTTTGCACTTTGAATAAACTTATGACCATTTCATCTTAACATTAGGTACAAAACCATTCCATCTTGTCACAGAACCTTCTTGTTACTTTTAGAAGGGACATGTTGTGAATGGTAGAGATTTCCCATACATGGGTACCCTAGTTAGATACTGTTTTGCATTTGGTGCCCATGCCAACATTTCTCCTTTAGGGTGTGGGAGTCCTTTGTATAGTACCAGCCTGAATTTGAGCAAGAGATTCATACTCCTCTTGAACTTATGCTGGCCATTTCCCCAGGACTCCCTTGTACATGTCAAGTTGTAATTGCATTATCATGATTTTTCTTTCCTTATTGAGCCTTATGCTAGCTTCCCCGACTTTGATAATCACCCATATAGCCTAAGCTTGTCTTATGTCTAGCCAAGCAGAGCCTTTTTATATATCCTTTGTAGCTTGATTCCCCATTTTTTACTGGGAGGGGACTTTCCCCGAGTGTCATTATCCTACACATGTTTCCTTGCATTGATCATAGGTATGTTCTGCTGCTTGGAACTAGTTTTTTTCCCCTTGACACTCGTCTCCTCCTAGATTTGTAACTATAAATAAATTTTATTCTTTTTCAAGATTTTCAAAATATCTGAAAAAGTCCCAAAAAAAAATTAAAAACCAAAAATCCGGACAAGAAAATATGTTATCTTTGGCAGCAGTTGAGTCATGTCGCCTTCGAACAGAGCACTATATATAACATCCGTTGGTTGGGTTAATAGTTTGACTTTAGGAGTTGTACTTGTTTCTATGAGTTTATCTCCACCGACTGGTTAAGCTTCCAGTCCCTATGGAGCCTCTGTTGATGGATTCTGTGTCGTAGAGATGTCCCAATTTTGTATATCAAGTCTATGCTTCCTACATTCAGTCACCATTCACCTTTATGCTCTTGTTTGAAGGAAGTTGAAGCTTGAGTTAGCCATTCCTCAGTTGTCTTGACTTTGCATGTTGTCCATTCCTGGTACTATTACTAGTTCGTGCACATCTTGTCCTTCCACATTATACAACCTTTCTAAGTACCTCATGTTGGTTGATGGGGGATGCCTTAATGCCCTCCTTCCAGCGGATTCCATCCCATTGAATTCAGATCATTTATTCTGGGATAGGAGTCTAGAGTCATTTGAGTGCCTTGAGACTTAAAGTCATCAGTGGTAGGTTCTCTTGCCATCGATAGTTTTGGGAATATATCAATGTCCCCTTATCGATGGATTATCTCAAGTGTTCGACCTCAACACATTTATTCACACTTGTTAGATTCCACTCTAGTACCTTGATTCCCATTTTAATTATCGACGAGTGATCTCGCGTCTGTTAATGGTATACATCAATGACCTATAATAAGAAGATGGACAACTATCTTCAACCTTGACACCTCTATTCACATAGTAGGACATGTACTCATAGCGGCATGTGTATAAGACTTTCCATATTGGTGGCATTCCATATATGCTACCTCCTTTATTGTGTTAGTGTTCATGAGATTTCAGCTCTCGTGACTTGATTTCAGTGTATGTCAGATATCTTCAACCATTATGGAGGTCTTGATCCTTTGTATATCTTCATCATGGAGATTCTGATCTATTATATATTGTACATGGCGATGACCAGACATGTCATATTTTGTATCATGCCTATTCATGGCCATTGTACTCCTATGTATCTGGGACTACTATATATATTTGCAGTCATATGCAGAGATTTATTATTGTACTATATTGATGGATGGATGGTTCTTCCACCCAGTTCTTCATCAATCCACTTTTGGGATGTATCTATAATGTATTTCAGACATCGTGTTACCCCTCTGACCTCACACATCAGGGGGCATCTGTTACAGTTGATTTTACCACACATGGTTGATCACACATTTATGGCCTTCCATGTCCCTCTACAGACTCTTTGGACCCCATGGACCAATATTGTACCTTTGATGTTTCCAAGATTATCCTTAAAAACACCTATTATTTTCTGTATGCAACTTTTAATCCCTTTCTCATGTAGATACACAGATATTGACCTTAAACCAGCGTACATCGGGATGTGTGCATAAGTCCAAATATTTTTGGAGTTTTCTTTGATGTGGATCCGAATCACTTGTCTCTTGACATTCTATATTCCTCGAGATCACTCGGATTTGACCCTCCATTACCCCATTGGGGTACTATATAAGGAACCCCTTGGATACATTGAAGATGAGGAATTCAAGAGTAAGAGAACTATAGTCCATTGTTGCCATAGCTTACTTGTACTTGAGTCTTCATCCTTTTGTCCCTTGGAGAATTTTGTGTTCTTCCCAAGATTGATTTTTCTTGTGAACTTTCTATCGAGAGATGGAGGATTGAGGTGGTGGAGGACTCGGTTTCTCTGGTTCGCAGACATGCCGAAAGAGGTTGTCACTTATATAAACTCTGAGTTTATTAATAGAAATATCTTTTCCTGTCCAATGATGTGCATTTAAATGAATATTGTATCCATGGATGTGTTTAATTGCTTATACATTATTGATTATATATGCTAGAGTAGATCTAACACCATATTACATAGCATGCTTGTCTTGTTTGTTGTTGTTAAGAAAAAATTTCTAACACAAGTGGGATTGTAAAAATCTCAACAGGTATCTACTTCAATCGTTTGGAATAAGGTATGATTTGAAATACTTTAGTGTTAGATTCTTTATTTCTCTTGCATATTGGGAAGGGATTGAATTCTGCGGTTTCTCTATCTGTTGGTACACCCCAAGCCATAGGAAGTTTCTCTTTGTAATAGCTGCCTAATTGGGATTTATTATAGTATTGACCCACACACGCTGCTTTAAACATGAACACACCGAGGCTTCTGCTCTCATAAGAAAATGAATGTTCGGACAATGGCTTTGTGACCCAGAAAACAAGGGCAAGTCGAACCTTAGTCCAGCTCCTTAACCCGAGGAAACCTCTTGAAAAACCTGCACTGACCAACGAAGGTACCCTCCCCTATCATTTCTATTAGATTTTTATCATTTAAGATATATGATCTTAGGATATTATCTAAGAGAATAACAAGCACAAAAATCAATCACAAGAGACAATAAACACAAACATTTCGTCGGGGAAACCATAAAGGAGAAAACCCTGCAACTTCCTTAGAGATAGAATGAGCACTAAAAGTAAAACCTAAAAAACAAAGATGATCTCTCGACAACAGTTGTATCTCTCTCTCTCTCTCTTGTCCTAGCTTATTCTCTCTCTCAGTTATGTGCTACAACTGAGTGTGTGTGACTGTGTGATAAATAGAGAGGCTCACTCTCTATTTATACTAGTTTTCGACTTGACATTAAATCACCATGGCCAAATTCTCTAGGAGAGTCTAACAGCCATAGTGCCCCACAACTACAGGAAATTTAACCCTTTAACAATAAGGAGGGTTACCCTCTATGACTTTACATGACTTGATTACATTATTGATTCTACCTTTAGGAACATTGGGGTATGACATAACTTGATTACATTATTGATACTCCCGATAGGAACATCGGGGTACAATACATAAGACATACAAGTGAATACGTTCCAAATTTATAAATACATCAACACTCCCTCTTAACTAGGAAGGTATTCTCTCGACACAATTCATCAGCACAAGTCTTCATCACTGGATCATCATTAAGTCCACCATCATCAAGTCTGGATCATCACTGCTTTTTCTATCTCAAAAAAATGGTGCTATCTCTCAATTCTACTCATCACAGGAAGTTATACAGAGCCAGCCCTTTTTCATGTTGGTTGTAGGCCTAGCCTCCATGTAGGTCTTCTCCTTCTTCAACGCTTACATCCGACCATGGGAGGCCCAACCTTCCACCATGTCGAAAAGGCCTTAACAACACTTATATCTAACAATGGGAGGCCCAACCTGCCACCATGTCAGAATGGCATGCCCAACACTCACATATGGACTCATCAAGTCAAAAAGGCCCAACACTCACATCTAACCTCATCATGTTAGAAAGGCTTGTCCAGCACTCACATCTAACCACATCATGTCAGAAAGGCCCAACACTAACATATGACCTCATCATGTCAAAAAGGATCATCTAGCACTCACATCTGACCACATCATGTCAGAAAGGCCCAACACTCACATCTGACCTCATCATCTCAGAAAGGCTCAGCACTTACATCCGATCATGGGAGGCCCAGCCTGCCACCATGTCAGAAAGGCTCTGCACTTACATCTAGCCATGGGGGGCCCAATCCTACCATGTCAGAAAGGTTCTCAGACTCATCACTTCCATTTGAAGAGAACCTCGATCTGGAGAAATCCAAATTTCTCCCTGAAGTACTCAAAATTCACTCTAGCTAATAGTTTGGTCAAAACATCAGCTATCTTCTCATCCGTCGCAACATATTGGAGCTTCACTTCTCCTCTTTGCACCATATCCGTGATATAGTGATATTTGATCTCGATATGCTTCAAGTTGTCATGGAACACAAGATTCTCTAACAAGTTCACACAACTCTGGTTGTCGCAATATATGCAAGTAGCATCCAACTAGATATCAAACAAATCAGATAGTAGCTTCCTCAGCCACACTGCCTCACAACTAGCTGAACAAGCTGCAACATACTCTACTTTAGTTGTACTCAGTGCCACACATGATTTCTTCCTACTAAACCAAGAGATCACACCTGATCCCATACTGAAATAGCACCCTGAAGTGCTCTTCATATCAATGGCATTGCCTTCCCAATCCAAAGCCACATAACCTTCCAGGTTAATCTTCTGATTCACCTCATACTTGAGCCCATAATCAACTGTACCCTTCAGGTAGCTCAGAATATTCTTTGCCGCAATTAGGTGAACATGTCTCAGATCTGTCAGGAATTGGCTCAATGTGTTCACAGCAAAGAAAATGTTTGGTCTCGTATCAAGGACCCAATCATCTGATGATATATCGTAGCATCAACCGACTGTAATGAATCATCACTCAATAGCTTCGTATTCAATGCCATAGGTGTGGTAACGGTGTTGCAGTCCATCATCCCAAACCTCTTTAGGATCTCTACCACATACTTCCCTTGTCCCAAAGAGATTCCATTCGCATTCTGCCACACCTCAATGCCTAGAAAGTAATGCATCATCCCTAAGGCTTTCATCTCGAAATCAACATCTAACTTCCTCTTTGTGTCTGCAATCATCCCTTCTGCACCTATAAGAAATAGGTCATCTACATATAGTAGGAGCATCATTGGGTTCCCTTATTCAACCTTGTAGTAAAGGTTGGAATCTTCTTTACTCTTCGTAAATCCCAAACTAGTCAAGAAGCTGTCAATTCTGCCATAGCATGTTGTGGGTGCCTGTTTTAAATCATGCAGGGCTTTCTTCAATTTACACACCTGAGTCTCCCTATCATGTGTCTCAAAACTGAGTGGCTACTCCACATACACTTCTTCTTCTACTACGCCATTCAGGAAAGCGGTCTTGACATCCAACTAGTGTACCTTCCATTTCATTACTGTAGCCAAGAAAGTACTGATCTAATGGAATTGTATATGGCTACAGGTGCAAAAGTCTCTTCATAATCTATCCCTTCTTTACGGGAGAATCCACAAGCCACAAATATTTCTTTGTATTTCTCTATGCCACCATCTGCAGCATGCTTGATCTTGTAGATCCACTTGGAAGTCACAATAGACTTCCCCTCTGGTCTTGGAACAACATCCTAGACATCATTCTTCATGATCGACTGATACTCCTTGATCATAGCATCCTTCCATTCTTTCTTCTCTATCTCTTCATAGTTGGAGGTTCTTTATCAATGATGCCACATAATAGGGCTACATATATAGAGTAGGATTTAGTTCTCTTCCTTTCTTTTTGCATTTCTTATGAAGCCCCATATTTCTCTACACCTTGGATAGCCTCTCGTACCCATGTAGGTTTCCTCTTGTGAGGATTCTTCTCCTGAGGTGGATCTATAGGTTTCTGGGGTTCTTCCATTTCTCAATATTCTTCTGGAATTTATACATCCATGGTTGTGTCTCGGATCCTGGGTATTTCAGTTTCTTCGGGATCTTAAACTAGTCTCTTCTTGGATTTGTTGTAAGTTGTGTCTTCATCAAATGTTGCATCTCTGTTGATGTCGATATTCTTGAATCCTGGGAAGTATATTCTGTAAGCCTTTGATCTTTCAGAATATCCCACAAATATACCCTAGTTTCCTGAAGGATCTAACTTTGTCCTCTTTTCTTTAGGAATGTGTATGTATACTCGACATCCAAATATTCTGAGATGACTAACTTCTGGTTTCTTGCCGAAAAATACTTCTTCAGGTGTCTTGTTCTTGAGTACTCTGTGTGGAGTATGGTTCTGTAAATACACATCTTTCCTAGTAGCTTTTTCCCATAGATGCATAGGAAGATCTTGATCATGAATCATTTCCTTTGTTGCTTCCATAATCATTCTATTCTTCCTTTTTGCAACCCCATTCTATTTTGGATTATATGGAGTGGTCAAATCCTTCTTAATCCTTGAATATTTGCATAATTCCTTGAATTCATTTGATGTGAACTCTCCGCCATTATATGATCGAAAAATATTGATCTTCTTCTCTGTGTGGTCCTCGATCAAGGCTTTCAATTCCTTGAACTTGCTGAATACTTCATCCTTGTTCTTCATGAAGTATCTCCATGTCTTCCTAAAAAAAGCATCAATTAAAGAAACATAGTATACATACCCACTTAATGAATTGGATGACATTGGACTGCATACATCGGAGTGAATTATTTCCAAGATTCCTTTAGCCTTGCTTTCGCTACTTGGAAATTTCTTCTTTGTATTCTTTCCTTTCGCACATCCCTTGCAAACTCCTTCATGTTTTTCCTGCATTTCTGGAAGACCTTCGACAACTTTTCTTACAAGTGGTAGTTCCCTATAGTGCACATGTGCAATTCTTCTAGTCCAAAGTTCATTTGGCTCTACCAAGTCATTGACCAAATTTTGTTCTGGTTGGCCCTTCAATTTGTATAGAACTCCCTCTTGCTCTCCAATTACTACTGCATCGTCAATAGTCTTTCCTTTTGGACACATGAGAACTTGGCCATCTATAAATGCAACCCTCATGCCTTTTTCCATCTGATGTGGAGATGGAGAGAAGGTTCTTCTTTAGTCCTGGTACAAATAGACACCCTTCATTTTCATAGACTTTCCAGAGTCTAGTTTGTAGGAGGATTCACCACTACCTTTTATATGATATTGGTAGTCATCTCCAAGTTTCACCTTGTCGGGTGATTCATGTTTAGATAAGTTCACAAACGATTCCTTGAATCTCGTGATGTGTTTGGAAGCCCCACTATCAATAAGCCAATCATTACTTCCATGTGTGACAGTTCCCGTGAGGGAAGAGATCAAAACATATTCTTCATCACTTGAAGAATCATCATTGTCTTGTTTGATTCTCTTCTTGGAAGGCTCATCATCCTCTATAGCATGAGCATGATGTCTTTTCTTTTTTCCCTTCTTCTTGTAAGATTTATCTTTGTTTCTAGGACAATCTCTTTCAAATTGTCCTCTTTCATCACATGTAAAGCATATGGGCTTAGACAAATCTTTGTTATATTTTCTAGGGTTATTTCTCTGGCAAGTTTGCTTACCTTTGTGATAGTATGTTCTTCTTTTCTTGGATTGTACTCTCAGATCTTGATATTCACTTCCCATCTTTTCTTCTCGAGCTAAAATTCAATCTTCTTCTTGTGAGAATTATTCCCACAGTCTGCTAAACTTGACTAGCTTCTTTCTAGCACAGATCCCTTGAATGAAAGAGTCCCATGCCCTGGGGAGACCATTCAAGGTGGTCATCACAATTTCTTCATTCTCTACCTCTTCATTTACTACTTCAAGTTGTTCCTTGATCTGAGATACCCTTGTAAAGTAATATTGTATAGTATCCACATTCTAGATCTTTACATTCTTCAATTTATTTCTTAGAGTCATATTCCGATGTATGTTCTTCCCTTCAAATAACTTGGTCAGGGCATCAAACATCTCTTTAGGTGTCTTTAGAGAGGACACCTAAGGTATGAGGCGATATTTGATTGAATCAACAATAATCCTCTTAGCTATGACCAATTTATTCTTGTGTAAGGCCTTAGCCTCATCTCCCTCTGGAACTGGAACCTCTTCACTAACGTAAGAGTCCAACTCATTTTCTTCTAGGACCAGGGAGATCCTATACTTCCAAGCTCATAAGTTATCATATCCCTCAAGCTTTTCATCAAGATTGGTAAGATGAGACATCTTAACAGAGAACCTCAAATGGAAATACAATAGATTTAGATATTACCAATTTGAGAAGCTGAAAACAGGATCTGGAGCTGACCTTCTGCAGTGTTGGTTTTCTGGTTCTAGGAAAAATTAGGGTTTGAATTTCCCACATTTATACCCAACCAAAAACCTCAATTTTTTTCTCTAAACTTTGATTTTGAGGAGGAGAGAAATCCTGGCTTGGGCTCACTCAAAAATTCCACTTCTGTGAAAAGCCCTAATTTCTCGATGTAGTGGTAGGTCAAAAACTGAAAGTGCTCAGAATCAGATTCTGCTTCGACAGAAAGATGCGCCCTTCAATGGAGATTCAACCTAGCCTCCTTTTGTTGATGGATTGTGGAGAGAAACCCAAAAACTAAGAAGCCCTAACTTCCGTAGCTACACATTGTCTTCTTCTCAGGTTAGCTTTGATACCATGTTAGATTTTTATCATTTAAGCTATATGATTTGTCACATGCCCCAATTTGCAAAAACAATTTAATGATATTTGAGGAACATTGTGTTAAATTTTATGCTAAGTTGTAATTAATGACCCAGTGGGGTCCAGAATATTTAATGTAAATTCAGAATGTTTTATTTATAAATAAATAAATGATGAGACAACAGCTTAGGGA
Organism: Pseudotsuga menziesii; assembly: GCA_001517045.1. Taxonomy (NCBI): domain Eukaryota; kingdom Viridiplantae; phylum Streptophyta; class Pinopsida; order Pinales; family Pinaceae; genus Pseudotsuga; species Pseudotsuga menziesii. Next base: position 458,966 of record LPNX010506378.1, read on the forward strand.
AGCTGTTAAAAGAGTGTTTATTGGTTAATTGGTGGAGGAGACTGGGTGGAGAGCAAACTGACAAGTGGCAGCATCCTCAAACCACTTCCAACTGTTGCAAGTGGCAACTTCCCTATATTTGTGGTCATGATTCCCCAAGAAAGTGGAATCAGAGCAGGTGGCTCATTAAATGAAAATTGACCCAGAAGACCTAGGCATCTATATAAAATTTCCCATTGAAGAGAGCTGAGGCTGCTCATTCTAGAGAGGTGATCATTCAGGGTGAATGAATTTACTCAAGAGAAATTCAATGGACTGGATTACCAAAGTGTGTTTGAGGGGTTAACTGCTGAGACTAAACTAGTTGCAGCTCCTAATCTAAAGTTGATACTGCTGAGAGAAGATTTTGATTACTGAGGTAATTGGACCAGTCAAGTGACAGAGATCTTACAGTTGTATTCTCCACCCAGTTCTCAGCCAAGAAGACCAGGAACAAGCTCGGGGGTCCTAAGAAATCGTTGTTTGAGTGCTCTCCAGGAGTTTGGTTGGGAGGAATAGCCTCCCTAAGTTGTTGTCGTCTTGTCATCAACAGGTTCTATTTTATTTGTTTACTGTCTTCATTGAAATATTTCTTAGTTTTCTAATATAGGCATGTTAGTATTTAGGGTTTATGAAGGAAGAATAACCGAGTAATGTTGGATTCATTAAAATTATATATTATATTAGAAATAGAAAATATTATGTTGTATTTTTCCACACCTGACTCAGGTAGTACTGTAGTACAGCTGTGTTGCTTAGGTGAATGAGATGATTCTTTTATTTGAATGAGAACAGTAATTAGAGTTTACTCCATTTGTTTATGAATTTTACTAAATATTGTCTGTATTTATTTACTTCAGCTAAACTAAACTAAAAAAATAGGTATGAAAGAAAACAGTAATAATATTATTATAAAATTAATTTTAGTATTAGTATTCTGAAAAAAATATAGATATTATGGTTTAACATAAGTAAAGTAAGTATATTAGTATCTAAAACCATGTGAAAAGAAATTTGTAAAACAGTTTATAAACATTGAAATTCCAGACACTGTGTGTCTTTATCTAATACCAAAGGATTCTTCTATAATCCTTTTGAAACTACAGAAAGTACTAAAAGATAACAATATCCTAATTTTCATGTATGTTGCATTAAAAACCCTAATTATTTCTTAACTAAGAACTAGAAACAAAACTGTAAAAATTGTTTAAGAATGATGAAATAAACAGAGCTAGAATCAAACTAATAACTGTAAGTAATATTATCATCCATTATTGTATTTTTAAACAGAGCTAAGAATGCTTTAAGTATAAACAAGGACATTATAAAACTATAGGGTTATACAGTAATTTAACCCTTAAAAAGCCAAGCTCCAAAATTAAATATCATCTCATAAATAGTGCTTTAAAAATCATTATAATACAGAGTATTATTGAAAACATACATATGTAAATTATGGACAAAATAAACCAATAATAGTTAACCATTCGCGATTATAAGACCCTTATTCAAGGTTAGACTTATATCCTGTAGAGTCGAAGGGTCGAAACCCAAGCCTGCTATTAAAACCGAATGTGCACAAAAATATTTTATATTAAACTGTAACAAGATACATTACTGACAGGAGAAGTAAAATCCAGCTCACTTTACAACCCGACTGTTTTCACAGTCTTCTATTTTACTAAGCTCACTGTAAAACTGGAGTAACACTAGACAGAGGTCGATAAGTATCTCTGAGCTCAGAGCTAGGCTCTTTTTAAAGAAAAACTTAAACACAAGCATTTGCATTGCTTAAGCCGTAAGGCTAAAAACTTCATATAAAAACCATATCTACATCACGGCTTCAAGAGCCTGTATTACCCAAGAAAGTAATACGAGGGTTTTTAAAACATGGATATACTTTAAACAAGTTAAAAATCATAACCAACAGAGAATCGAAGCCATGTATCCATCCATAGGAACCACTTCCAACAACCCAAATCGCATGCGGGGAGAACCCTCAATGGGACCGGGGCTTACCAGATGGAAGCCCACGAAAAGACTAATGCATGAGCTTGCTTTTCCACCCATAGCCTGGAGCTGGTAGCAGGAGCCTGCAAAACCAATTTAAAATATCATTTAAACTCTGTTTTCTTAAAAGATAAAAACTCTAGCAAGGTTAATCAAATGTAAAGAGAAAATGAGTTCAGTAAATTTTACCTGTGAAACTGAAAGTCAAAGCCGAGAAGAAATGGCCACACCAGCTCGATGGCACTGAACTGAAAAGCAAGAAACCCTTGAAGCCAACTCTATGACAGAGACATCAAGGAAACTGACTCAAGTTCACAATGCAAAAGCAATGGGTGAACAGTTACAGGAGTAAGACCATTACAGGCTTCAAGCTACTTGCAGAAGCCAACAACCACTCTCATAGTGTATTTTTCACTTACAGGAGAATCTAAAACCATAAACCACGATACCAAAGTTTCACATTATAGCATTGCAGGCTAAATGCCCAACGATAAAGGGGGTTGCAAGACTCTCATGGCCTCAAGCTTACAACTCGGCCAGCAAGGAGGAGAACCCTCGGTCCAAAAATGCAAAAGAGTAGGGTTTGCAGCAATATAAGTCAACCAATGAATGGAGGAGGCCCTATCCATGTGCCCTTCCAAAAATCTCAACAAGTGTGGGTCGAATTCTAATGTCAGCGCTGGACAAATGTTTTCAAACCTATCATTGCCAATACCTTATAACATATGATTTCCAATAATAAAAATCATGCCATCGATTATTATATACTAGTTCATATGATTGCTAATAATAGAAATCATGCTATCGATTATATTATGCCATAGAAACTAGTATAGTTTTGTATTAAAACTTATAAGAGTTTCTTGCAATCTTTTCGACTACATTATAGTAGTTGATAGGTAGGTAATACTACCTTAGGATATATGTTAACTCAATGGTTATAACTTAAAAATGATTAGGTTATAAGTTAACATAGTATTATAACTTGAAATAATAATCATATTATGGTTATAATTTGAATACTATGAACACAACTTGGTTACTAGCTGATCTAAGAAGATATTCATGCTTGCAAACAAGTTTAACAAGTTTGGTATTTTTTTAGAACTAGTAAAAGAAAATAGGGTATAGATATGAGTTATTTTATGACTTGTTGTAAACTGGAAAAGCCTTAAACTTCTCCACATAAAGTCTTGATGCTGACAAATGAGGGAGTCTTCAAGAAAACTGAAGACTAACTTTATTTGGAGAGTTTGTCATAAGAAGCTAATCACTCATTGTAAACTTTACAATCGAAAAACATAGGAACATGTTCATGCATAAAGATAAGGACACTTGAGTATTGAAGTAAAAATAGTTGTGAGATCGCTAATCAGTCGAAGTAAACATGAACCAAACCATGAGCCCTATGCTCACTATGGGAATCTATAAATGACCATGTACTATAAAATTTTAAAAGGTAATCATCATACGACTGATGGAATCTTGGTAAGAACTTGCTATTTTTAAAAACATTGATTATATTATGATGAAAGGTCAATATGGCTTTAGATATAAATACTGTCATAGATTCAGAACAACAAAAGAAATTTACTTTACCTCCTTGGAGACTAGCAGCTTAAATAATCATTTTCTTATACTAGCATCTTAACATGCTAGGAAAGTACTTTTCTCGACGTAATTTAAAATAAGCACCTACATGATATTAAACTTACCTGCTAAACCTGTAAGAACCAACAGTCCATTTGAGTTAGCAGAACGTTAAGTAAGCCCCGATCTCAAACAAGATTTCTCACCTACTTGACAAAAGTAAATAATCAGTATATCTAGCATCAACTAAATGCAAGTCCTCTTTCTAACTCAGTTGAAAATTAAAGTTGTTAAGTCTTTAACAAAATTAACACAGGTGTTTAAGATTACATCCTTTATGTTCAAATTTCTTTTATTGAAACAAAACCTTAACTTTTGTTAAAATATTTCATTTTCCGCTAACCGCTGGCAGTTCCTTAGCTGCAACTTAAGACATTTTATGTCACTTTAAAAATTTTAAATTTTTACGAAATTTTGGGTTATTACATGATATTAGGATCTGTTGAGGCTTGGAAAATCACAGGAAACAACAGCAAGGGATTCTCCCCAGTCAACGTTCCCAACTAGCCCGTGATTGTTTTGTATGGGGAATCCGTCCAGTTTGCGGTCCGGCTACCGTAGGTCAAATAACAAAAATAAAGAGTTTTATCGGTTGCGGCCCGATCCACTGTGTATATTTTTGTGTTTTTAACTTTAAGTATGATATGCAAGTGCCTATCTAACATGCATATTGATAAAGAATATGAGGAGCAGTCACAATGTGATGCACAGGTTCTTACCTCTCGTCTTAAACTCTCTCGCATCTGAATCACACACAACAGAAAAGAAACTAACTAAGTTGTCCCTAGGGAGAGTGATTATTGTTTAACGAGTAATGTATTACTGTTCATGTATTAAGATAAATCACAGGTAGCTGTTCTTTGAATCAAAACACATAAACATGAATAAAGATATGCACAACAAGATAACTCGTCATTTGTTAAAACATTCATTATTCATAGTGGAAATTATCATAAATAAACCAGAGAACATTCATACAAGAACATAGATTCAGAAAGTTAGAACGAACTCACAGTTAATGAAACACAGCTAAAAATGAAATAGTTCCCCTTCAATACTGTTCATAATTGCACCACATTTGAACATTCCACACAGCACTTTCTCCAATAGGCAAAATTGTAATTATATTATTGCAAAACGAAATAGTTCCTCTTACAACAAGTTTTTCACAAATCTCATTGGGAAAAATCCCCCTCTCTATCTAACTCTCCTATACTTATACAAAGGAATTTGGGCTGCCCCCAAATGAATCCTGGGCTTCCCCAACATTTCATCTCCCACAATTGTCTCATATTTAGTGCTTATACAATTTACAATATATTACATTTAAACAAACTAATAAAGAACTTAAGTGGAGGGCCCCGCTTGATTGTTCAGGAACTTCTTCCATGCTAAGGATTCTGATGCAATGTTCTCAAACTTAGAAGGCTCAAGAAAATGAATATTAATTTCAAAATTTGCAACCTAATTTTTAATTACTTCAATCTTGGCTGAACTTAAGCGTAGTTGATCTTCCAGTAACTACACATTGACCGTTGAATGAGCTACTTCATCTTTCAAGATCTACTCGTCTAGGACCTTGACCTCTTGAATTCTCTATTCATCTTCTTGATATCTATTCTGTAACATCTCTATGAATAGGTCGTGGTCTTGAAGTTCATATATTCTCTGCTCAGCAGCCACCTAACATGGGTTGTAAGTGATCAACAATCTTTTACAAAACTCGATGCAAGCTCCTTTCGTTTTCTTTACATCCTTCTTAAATTCTTCCGCTGTGTTTATGGAAAACTCTAACAATTCATAATCTTGTTTTAAGCCTTGTTGATCCTTTGCTTATAAGTCTGCAGGGATCTCCTCATTTATCATCTTCCTTGACTGCCCCCTAGTTTCAACTTTCTTCTCAGTCCTCTTTACATTTATTTTCTTTTCCTTGTCATACAAAATGGTATTGAAGTCTAGAACTTCTTCCCCTTTCTTTTGTTCAAAAGGGATCAGTCTTAGGCCAAAAACAACAACCTGTTCTAAGGTGCCGCTAGTAATTGCATCAGGGTCTTGAGAATCAGAATTACCCAGATCTTGAACTTGAGTGTCTGCAGGGTCAGGATTTTGTTGCTCTATCGTAGACCCTGTCAGTTTCAGTCTTTTAGCTTCCTGTTTCCTGAGTTCCTCATCCTCTTTCTATTTCCTTTCTTCTTCTTCCCTCCTGGAAGCTTCTTCTGCAATTTTTACTGCTTCTTCTTCGGCTTTCTTTCTTCCTTCTTCCTCACTCTTAATCCAACTCTCAGCTTCCTATGCTAGTCTTCTAGAATCCTCCTCTCTTTTCCTAGCTTCCTCTTCATCGGATTTCTTCTATTCAGCTTGGCCTTTCCAACCTTTAGTAGTGATCTTATTTTTGAATCTTCTTTTTAATGCAGTCATGTTTTCTGCATTTCAGAAAATTGATTCATCCTTATCCCAATGGCTTGTATATTCAAAATGCACATTGGATTCCTTGCATTGTTCTACAAATTTATTCTAAGAATCATTCCTATGGAAGTTTATTTCTCCAAAATAAAATTTCTTCAGTTCCTTTACAAACTCATCAGCCTTTTTAACTCTTGAAAACTTATAACTTCCCAATCTGAACGGTATGGGAGGATAAGTCACCTTCTTGTGCTCAAACAAAAAAATCCCTATGCCATCCAAGAAAAACTACCTGACTGCCGCCTTGTGTACCACATAATCAGTGGCATATTTGGGAAGCAGTGAAGGTGCCCTGGAGCAGCCATACATTCTAATATACATCACGTCCTCAGTTATGTAGTAATCAACATACTCCTCAATGAATTTCAATGCCTCTTCAGACATGCAATTGCATTATTTCAAGAAAATCATTGTATACAAAGGCATAATAAAGTGTTCACACACTTCTCTGTAATGACTGTAGTACTTATGTGCCCATAATGGCTTGTAGTTTGTGTATACCGGTGTTATGTCTCTGTCCCAAATACACCTTAGGTTTGGGAATGACTGGGTGCACAGTATGCAATCAATCAATATGGAGCTCATGTAGAAATCAGATTTTTTTTGGGACTACCCTCCCAGGGCTGAAGCAATGCAAGCTGAGAGACTGTTTGACACAATGTTTTCCTAGTTGAACAGAGTCCCTTGGGTGGCTACACAGAAGATGATAGGAACCCATCCCAACTTAAAAATTTTGCCGTGGGCTCTCCCAAAGATTCTGTTTAGCATTAAAGCAATGAACCTATAAGGGGCTCTTAAGGTAGCTGTGTCATATTCCCCTGATGGTCTGGTTTAGAAATTCTTACCAAGTACCAGCATTCTTTTCAATGTTTAAACCAGGTCAAGATTAATCTCCTTTAGCAAATCCTCAGCTAGGTAAACCTGAGCTTTTGGTCAGTGATAAGCTAATGATACATAACCAGGGCTGTAAGCAGCATAGCCCTAGTTATCAGTATTAACCAGAATCATTGTAGTTACATTTGACCTAGGCATGCTCCATCCAATTACTTCTAAGCATGGGAAAAGCTCAGGCCTGGTAGCAATCTTCATCAAAGCAGATCTTTCAATATTAGCATATATTGTTTCTTCTTCAAAACTGGTGTCAGGAACTTCATGGTGTGATATCAGTCTGTAAATTTCACCCCACTTGTGTTTAGGTTCCACTCCTATGGTGCATCTGGTGTCTTCATAAATATACTCAGCCTTTGTGATAAATTCTACCTCAGGTTCCTCTTCCACTACAGGGGCTTTCATTTTCTGCCTTTTTGATATCTCATACTTGGAAAAATTGCCCTGTCATACAACAAAAGTATTTTAGGCCTCTTTATCTATTCGACCAATATTCAAGAAAAATGAAGAAAACTATATAATATTTTACCTCGGCCATGGTAGCCCTAGCTAAATTTATGTACAATATAGAACCAGTGCTAACTATCGACTACTTCTGCAAAAGATAAGTCTACAAAAACCTAAATCCTGCTCATGAACAAAATTCAACATGATCAACAAAAACACCATAACCTCATTAACGCTGTAAAATTTCTCCCGGCAAAGAAATCAGTCTCATAAAAACTACATCCTCGGCGCTATCAATTCGAGAACAAAACGTCCTATCGCTAATCCCATCAAAATGAGGTGCAACCTCAAAAAAATGCAACCCTATTCCCAAACACCCGAGCGACCAAATCATCGAAAAGACCAAAACCTTCGGCATTTCGAACCAAACTAGGGAAAAAATCCTACCTACTGCAAAAGAAAGGAAACCTCCCCCCCCCCCCCCCCCCTGGATGGCCATATGCAAACTGGAGAAAACCAATGCAGACAACGTAACGCTTATCTGCACAAGTTTCCCAAATAGTCGGATAAGGTTTGAAAATTCATAACGACATCGCAATAATCATCAGGAAAACACAAAAAAACCTCTTTGGACGGCCATACTGCCGAAATGAACTACATATACGCTGATAAAACCACAAACCTAGATGTCCATTAACCACAGAGGGAAAACTTAACCAAGGAAGACAACCCTAGTTCAAAACTCAAATGAAGGGGTATAATCGAATGATTGGCCTACCTAGCAAGGAGCTGTGCATTTGACAAGAAGAATCTGAAAGCTTCCACGGCAACGCCACCTACGAATGAGCTACTGATAGAAATTACAATGCCCAGTTCGAAACGACGATGAAAGTGCAGGCATGGGTTCATAGGTAAAATAATAGAAAAATTCCCCAAATCCCCCATATGTATATATATATATATATATCTCAGTAAAAACATTTGGCAGGAAAAACACGACAATCGGGCGGCGGGGTAACTAAGAGATCGGTGATCAATTCTGCTAATGTGCTGCAACGATGGAAGATGAAACAACTGTGAGTTTTGCAATGCAAAGCAAAACATCGACGAGAAAAGAAAAACTCCGGATCAGATCTCAACTAGACTATAGCCTTGGACCATAAGTTGGTTGGAACACCACAACGACGAAAGCTGTAAAGACAAAGAGTTCCATTGACCAGTCAAATTCGGAGAGAAAATAGAATCAAAACCTAAGCGAAACATCAAAAAAGAATCAAACATCGGCCAAAGGGAAAACTAAAGCGAAATATTAGTCCATTCTAGAGCCGTAACGGTGGATCAAAATAGACTAAGGTCTTGTGAAACAAAAATAACGAGAATCAGACAAAAATCGAAACATCCGCCATGGTGCTCGCAATCTGTCATCCAAAACGGTGGTACTACAAAGCACTAGAGTTCCAATGGTTTTCAAACAAGGATGCCAATAATAAAATAAAAAGAAAGCACATCGATGGAAAGTAACACTTTGGATCGAATCTTCATTCAACTGCACCTCCACAATGGCGGATGCGTAGTTAACTGTGGTTCTGATTCATAGCTTCAAAAAATTCCGACAGAAGGGTAAGAAATCACTGTAAGTCATAAAAGGCAGCATTAGCATAATTATATTCATTTAACAATCATCCTCAAAAATCCAAAATTGCAGTAAAACCAAGCAATCCCAACAAAACTAAGCAAGACAAACTTAAAATGAGGGTCCCAAATTTTTAGAAACTTGGGAAATCATTGCAGTTGCAACAATTGGCGACTACCTGGTGAACCTCAGATCTCTAAATGAACTTCTCATTGAGTACCAGACTGCTCTGTTATTAAATTAATATGTTGAATTCTTCTAGATATCTGTATTCCTATAATGGAAACATATGTACTTTAATCATTGATGACAGTCCTATTTTTGTAGGAAATGGAAAACCCAAAAATATCCTAGTCCGGATAACTCTTTTGAGGCCAAGTAGATGAGTTTAATTTACCTCTGTCTTTGGGTAACTTCCAGCTTGGACACCACAGGATTGTAACATTTGGTGAACAGAAATATTCATATGTTCCTCATTCCCATGCCATTTTTGCACTTTTGGTGCCTTTTGAGCCTTTTGTTCTTTTGAGTCCTCCTTATGCCTTTCTTTCTAAATTTTATTCAGGCTCTTCTATCCATAGTGTCCTTTTGTGTGAGAGATGTGTTTAATTTTCAGCTCATGGACGAAGAAGAACTTTTGGCAAATTTGTATTCATATGATTCGGTACTTTGCTTTGATAGGTATTATTTCTTTTAGGAGTTTTGACTCTTATCAGCCTTTAGACTTTCAAATATTGGCATGGGATCATTTATATATAATAAACTGTTTACCTTGCTTCCTTTCCATGGGTCTTTTGCTGTCACCCCCTAGGACATTTTAGATGTGAAATGGATGGATCCTTGAAATAGTATTCCAGACCTTTTGATCCTAAGTTATTTTCAAAGATTTAGTAGGACTTCAATGAGTTCATAGCCATTTAGGAAAACTACTTACTAGAAGAAATTCTATCAGCTCCAACAAGAATACACAGTCTTATAGCAAAGATTTCAGTTAATCGAGAACCCTGATGCTTTCCATGCAACCAAAAGTTTGCCTCTTTTATTCAAACCAAAACAAAAACTAGAAACAACAATAGTAAATCAAAGTGAAGAAAACCAAATCAAATTATTTATGTACAAGGTTATCAAAACAAAAACCAAAAATCTGAGAACTAAACCACTAACTGATCAGTTCTCTACCCACCCCTGTAGATCTAACAACTTGTAAGTTAGGGGCTAGGCTTGACTGCAGATGGGAAAATACCTAACCATTATCTAATTCTACCGTTCTTGAAACAAAAACTAAATCTACTAATTTAAAATTAATCTCATCAGCCCGAGAACATTGAAGGAGATCAGGCTAGGTGTCTACTATGTTGCTGGCTTCTTCTAATGCAAAATGTATCAGTTCAAACTCAATTCGATAATTCCCCAATACAGAATTTACTGATTCATTTTCCTCTTCCAACTTAGTGACAGTGTGTTTCATGTAGGGTTCCCTTAAAATTTTGATCTGATTTGGGACTCCTTTATGAGGCAGCCATAAATGTGACCAATCTGAAGCAAAATACCCCTTCAACCTCGTTGAACAATCTCAATTCAAAATAAGTCCATAACCATGAAGTATGTCTACCACCACAATATCAATATATTGACATATCTTTTCATTTGCAGATAAACGAATGAGAACATTCTTCATTTCCTCGACTACTTTCACATTAGTTTTGTCTAATTGAGTAACTTCCCAAGCAATAGGTTTAAGCTGTCCATTAATCCTTTTGCAAACTGCAAGTGGCATAAAATTTACTGATAATCCAGAATCTACCAAACAATTATGCACCTTATGATTCAAAATTTCCAAAGTCAAAAGGAAAGGTGGGGTTTTAAACCTAGTTTTCCCTTCCCCAATTGCTTCAACAAATTCCTCCATAGGTTGGTTTTCTGTGGGTAACTCTTCCTCTCGTTCTTTAGGTTTTTTGATATTTTCCTTCTCATCACCTACTTTGTCTTTCATAGGCTTAATAGGCATGTTGATTTGCTTTGGACCTTGACTGGTAATAGTGACTTTAGGTACCTCACCATCTACATTGTTCTTTGGTTGTTTCTTGACATTCTCTTGCAGTTTCTTGATATTTGAGAGCATTGAATTGTATTTATTCACCAAATCTAGGCCTTTTGTTGTCATATTTATTTCCGGTATCCCATCAGGTTTCAAAGTACTTCTTTCTGTATCAAAAAGCGAGACACAGTCCCATAAAAACATAGTATCATTTTCTTGTTTTTCTGTGGTTTGACTACCCTTTTCCTCTTCATAATTATCCTCTGTTAATTTAGAATCCAATAGTTGATTCATTACCAATGTCATTGAATTTATCAATTGAAGACAATTTTTTTTCAGAATGCGGTTGTTGGTGGAAAGTACAAAAATTATCCATACCTACCTCTGTTAAATTCATCGATGCCGGACTATATGGAGGAGGTTTGGATTGGTTGTTATCCTCTCCTCTCTTGTAATATGGCTTATATGCTTTCTAAGCTTCCTTTTCTTTCTCCAATTCTATTATTCTATTGGAAAGCTTCTGCATCATTTTTAACATCCCCTCAAAATCATGTGATTGTTCCTCTTTAGGTTTAGATAGTAATAAGGCTTTCTTCCCAAAAGGTTTTTCTCCAGATTGCTTAGGATAATATTCTATGCTTTCTTTTTTCAGCCTCTACTCTTTCAGCTTCTTCATAAGTCTCTGATAACATAGGATTAACTTGAGCTTTTGCAAACATAGCTAAGTAAGGACCTAAAGCTGAGGTATAATACTCAACCAGAACCTTGTCAGAGGGCTTATCAGTTGCAGAGAAATTCTTGAGGTAAGCAGAAAACCTTTGAGTAAAATTATGTACCTTTTCCTTTCTTTCTTTTTTCAAAGCGCCTAAGCCTTTCATTAGTGCTGCATGTGTCTTTTGGGCTGCATATTTGCTTCTAAATATCCTTTCAAAGGTATCCCAATCTAGGATTGAGCTTGCAGGAAAACCAAAATACCATGAGGTTGCTGCTCCTTTAAGGGTATGCAGAAAAATTCTACAGACTACATCCTCGTGTTCTCTAGCTTTAAGTCCTTCTATGGCCAAGTAGAAACTTTGCAAATGGTCATCTACTAAAATCTTCTCATTTGGGTCAAACTTGGGCAGCATCCTCTCAAAAGCTTGAGGTAAGTCATGCAACGAAGGTGCTAAGTTTAGAGGTGATTTGGCTTTCCAAGAAGGTGGTGTATTTGATGGGTTAGGTGGCTGATTTGCATTTATGCCTGCCATGAGTCTAGGTGGAGAGTGAGGAGGTGAGTGAGCAGGAGTATGGATAGGTGAACCATTAGGTGTATCAGGGCCTACTTGATTCAAAGGCTGAACAACTTCCTGTAATGCTACTTTTACTAATTCTTCCAAATCTCCAACCAACACTGAATCTTCCAAGATGGGACGGTCTTTCTTCTTGTATTCTCTTCGAGGTAAATCAAGGATAGTGGGTAATCCTCCAATACTCTTCACATATGCTCTAGTGTGTCTTCTCAGATCATTAACTACTTCATTGTTCATAGAAAACAAATGTTCTCTATTCTCTTTAGGATTCGAATTAGGAAATAAACCACTTTCAAAACTATAACTGGTGGAGTAATTTCAAGGAAAAGGGTTTCCTCGGCAAGCCATGCACTGGTGGCCCTCCTTCTAGCACTAGAAACTGTTGATACTTGGAAAATCGCAAGAAAAAACAGCAAGGGATTCTCCCCAGTCAACATTCCCAACTAGCCTGTGAATGTTTGGTATGGGGAATTCGTTTGGTTTGTGGTCCGGCTACCATAGGTCAAATAAAAAAAATAAAGGGTTTTATCGGTTGTGGCCTAGTCCACCATGTATATTTTTGTGTTTTTAACTTTAAGTATGATATGCAAGTGCCTATCTAACATGCAGATTGATAAATAATATGAGGAGCAGTCACAATGTGATGTGCAGGTTCTTACCTCTCGTCTTAAACTCTCTCACATCTGAATCACACACAACGGAAAACAAACTAACTAAGTTGTCCCTAGGAAGCGATATTATCGTTTAATGAGTAATGTATTATTGTTCATGTATTAAGATAAATCACAAGTAGTTGTTCTTTGAATCAAAACACATTAACATGAATAAAGATATGCACAACAAGATAACTCGTCGTTTGTTAAAACATTCATTACTCATATTGGAAATTATCATAAAATAAACCAGAGAACATTCGTACAAGAACATAGGTTCAGAAATTTAGAACGATCTCACAGTTAATGAAACACAACTGAAAAGGAAATAGTTCCCCTTCAACATTGTTCATTTCACCACATTTGAACATTCCACACAGCACTTTCTCCAACAGGCAAAATTATAATTATATTATTGCAAAATGAAATAGTTCCTCTTACAACAAGTTTTTCACAAATCTCACTGGGAAAAATCCCCCTCTCTATCTAACTCTCCTATACTTATAAAAAGGCAAAAACTTTTGGGCTGCCCCCAAATGACTCTTGGGCTTCCCCAATGTTTCATCTCCCACAACTGTCTCATATTTAGTGCTTATACAATTTACAATATATTACATTTAAACAAACTAATAAAGCACTTAAGTGGAGGGCCCTGCTTGATTATTCAGGAACTTCTTCCATGCTAAGGCTTCTGATGCAATGTTCTTGAACTCAGAAGGCTCAAGAAAACAAATATTAACTTCAAACTTTGCAGCCTAATTTTTAATTACTTCAAGCCTGGATGAACTTAAGCGTAGTTGATCTTCTAGTAACTGCACACTGACCGCTGAATGAGCTACTTCATCTTTCAAGATCTGCATGTCCAGGACCTTGACCTGTTGAATTCTCTGTTCATCTTCTTAACATATGTTCTATAACATCTCTATGAACAGGTCATGGTCTAGAAATGTATCTATTCTGTGCTCAGTATCCACCTAACATCGGTTGTAAGTGATCAACAGTCTTCTACAAAACTCGATGCAAGCTCCTTTCGTTTTCTTTACAGCCTTCTTAAATTCTTCCACTATGTTTATGGAAAACTCTAACAAGTCATAAACTTGTTTCAAGCCTTGTTGATCCTTTGTTGGTAAGTCTGTAGGGATCTCCTCATTGGCCTCCAATATTGCTATTCTTCCCGTCAGGACTTCTAAAATGTCATGAGACCTATCTATGAAATACAAAAAAGTATCCAAGAGTTCTTCTAATCTATTATCTACCTCCAAAACTATGCATTTCTCTTCTTCTATGGACACCTGCAGCCTATGCATTTTGCTTCTTTGTGTTAAAACATGTTCTTTGAAAGGTTGAATGCTGGTTTGCTGTTCCCTGGCTTCTTCCAAAGATGCTGCTAATGAAGCAATTTTTTCTTTAAACTCTGCTGCTTGCACCTGAGATTGTTTTTCTATCTCTTCAAAAGTAACCTTTTGTAATTCCATCTCCCCAATCTTACTTTGCAGCTGGTCTCTTTCTACATGAAGACTTTCATATGTTGTTTTCAGCCCATCCTTTTCTGTCATTAGCTCCTGATATTCCTGCTGCAATTTTGCTAAGCTTTCTTGGGAAACTTCCAAAGACATCTTGTCTACTTGGAGGGACTGAAGCTCTGCCTTTGAAGACTTTACTTTATTTTGCATGTATTCAAAATTCCTTTTCAATTGTTGCTTTCCTCTCTCTCCCTTCACAGTGTATCTTTCAGTTGGACAACATTTTTCCTTGATTACTCAAGGTTTGTCATTATTCGATCCACATTATCTTTAGAGGCATGGATCAATGCTGCTCCAGCTCGAATAGTGAGTCTTGGGTCCTTGTCCATTCCATGTACCAAGGTTTTATCATTTATCATATTCCCTGACTGCCCCCTAGTTTCAGATTTCTTCTCAGTCCTCTTTACAATTCTTTTCTTTTCCTTGTCATAAAAAATGGTATTGAAGTCTGGAACTTCTTCCCCTTTCTTTTGTTCGAAAGGGATCAGTCTTAGGCCAGAAACAACAACCTGTCCTAAGGTGCTGCTAGCAATTGTGTCAGGGTCTTGAGAATCAGGATTACCCAGATCTTGAACTTGAGTGTCTGCAGGGTCGAAATTTTGTTGCTTTGTCATAGAACCTGTCATTTTCAGTCTTTTAGCTTCCTGTTTGCTGAGTTCATCATCCTCTTTCTTTTTTCCTTTCTTCTTCTTCCCTCCTGGCAGCTTTTTCCGCAATTTTTACCGCTACTTCTTCGGCTTTCTTCCTTCCTTCTTACTCACTCTTAAGCCAACTCTTAGCTTCCTGTGCTAGTCTTCTGGCATCCTCCTCTCTTTTCCTGGCTTCCTCTTCATTGACTTTCTTCTGTTCAGCTTGGCCTTTCCCACCTTTAGAAGTGATCTTCTTTTTGAATCTTCTTTTTAATGCAGTCATGTTTTCTGCATTTTGGAAAATTGATTCATCCTTATCCCAATGGCGTGTATATTCAAAATGCACATTGTCTTCCTTGTAGTGTTCTGCAACTTTATTCTGAGAATCATTCCTATGGAATTTTATTTCTCCAAAATGAAATTTCTCCAGTTCCTCTACAAACTCATCAACCTTTTTAACTCTTGAAAACTTATAACTTCCCAATCTGAATGGTATGGGAGGATAAGTCGCCTTCTTGTGCTCAAACAAAAAACTCCTTATGCCATCCAAGAAAACTTGCCTGACTACCTCCTTGTGTACCATATAATAAGTGGCATATTTGGGAAGCAGTGAAGGTGCCCTGGAGCAGCCATACATTCTAATATACATCCCGTCCTCAGTTAAGTAGTAATCAGCATACTCCTCAATGAATTTCAATGCCTCTTCAGACATGCAATTGCATTCTTTCAAGAAAATCATTGTATACAAAGGCATAATAAAGTGTTCACACACTTCTCTGTAATGACTGTTGTCACGTCCCCGTCCCTCAGACCGGCGAAGAGGATGCGACAAACATCAAACACGACCGGGAAAACCGGCTCATGAACATAAACAGGAAAAAACAATGCTGGAATTAAAACTTACAAGCATACATAGATGCAGAATGAATCAACATTCAACGGAAGCAACACACATACATTTCCAGCATAAACATGTTCATCGTAATTCCATATACAATAGATATATAAATTGCAGAGATGAATTAGCAGTAGTACGTATCTTTTGAGGAAGAATCCCGCAACCAGCTACGTCGCTGCAACGTTCCACCCAACCATAGGCCAGCTTGCTCATCAATCTCTCAGCAATGCTGCCACCCCTGAGCTGGGCATGATTCCTCAAGGACTAAGGGGACAATGCAGGCTTACACATAGCCGAGGGGACACAAAACAGCCAAAACAAACATTGCTGGGTTTAACAGGCCTTCAACAGCAGCCAAGCCAGCACAGTCCAAAGACCAACCACTGCATACCCACAGCAATCAAACCCTTCACAGCCCTGTGAAGAAAGAAAAACAACCGATGAAAATCTCAAACGAAAGGTGAGACACAGCTCAAGTCCACAGGGAAACATGGAGTTGTTCTTGGCCCTAACATGGCCAAAACAACTCAGCAACAACACCCAAACTAGGGTAACAACAGCAGCCCAATTTCACAATAAAAACAGTGGCAACAATCCACAGCCCACAGTGGATAAGAAATAGAACTCCCGGCATAACCATGGGAGACTCAGCCAACGTATTTGGAAATCCACAGCACACAGCTCCTCCACACAAATGCTGGAGAATGACACAACTCATGCAAACATGGATGAAACACACACAGTCCCCAATTGAGGAAGAAATCGGACTCACATCCACATCCAAAAATTGTGGGAAGAATAGCAACAGCCCCAAAACATGGGTGAAGTCAATAGCAAGCCGCATACACGGCCCTGAGCATGAATGGATCCTACACCTGAAAATCCTGGGTGACATCAGCAATTACATCTACTCGCTGCGTGAGGAAATCAACGTAGAATTCCAGTGTGTGAGGAAAGAGCAGAACGTAGGTGAAACCAGAGAAGTCCTGCGCGTGAAGAGAAACGACGGCGGCTTTGCGCGTGAGGAAGATGAACAGACCCTGAGAGTGGGGAATGGAGACCAGGCGTGAGAAAAAGAACGAAGGTTCTCCACTAGGCATGCATACCATTCGAACTAACAGCAGCCTGCCAAAATCAACGCTTTCCCATGCCCACGTTTCCTCATGCAATAACTGCCCCCAACTAACAAAATCAAGACATTGAAGAGGTTGGGTGAGACAAGGCAATCAAACAAGGAAAAGGTGGCAAACACACAAGGTGGTAACATATGGTTTTTCCCCCCATAACCAAGGTTTGACATCCCCCACCCCTTATCCTTTGGAACCATGCCCATTTCATTCAACATTGCACTGCCGTAGCTGGTTGTGGGTTTATTTTATTTGATGTGTGTATTTACATGATGCCGAAACATACGAAACCAAATCGATGGTGGGGCTTTTTCCTTTAGCTCCTCACCATGATTAATTACATTATATACATCATGCAAATGGGGTCAAAACCAGGGATGTGACATTCCCCTCCCCCTTAGAATAACACCATCCTCGGTGTTCCATTACATATATACAATACATATATAGTTGCACATCAAAATTTCAAAACTGCAGATCTGCCCCACGTTCAATCATCTACTTTGAATGTTCACGACCAAGCCTCTCAGCTTCCATGGACTTCCCCTGCTGGTTCTCAGCTTCCAGCTGATCCTGAAGTCTAGGAACTTTGCGGCTATTGCCCTCATCATGTTCCCTCATTGGGCAGTCCCGGCGTAAATGATGTCCTCCGCATCTCCAACATCTCACTGGCTGCTTCATCTTTACTTGCTCAATTTCCTTTGAGTCTTCATGCCTGGACCGTTTCTTATCGGGTCTCTTGGACAATTGTCCCATTGCTGATCCCTGTTCCTTTCTGTTGCCGATTGCTCCCCGAAGGCTTTTCACCTCTCTTTGCAAACCAATAGATTCTTGCAAAATTTGGAGGTTCATTTCATTCTGCCTTCTCTGTATCTTGAGCATCTCCCCAAGATTCTCTTGGGTCTTGGCAATCATGTGAAGGAAACTTCCAGCTAAGTCAAACAACTCTTGATTTGCTGCCATATTCAATGTGCACCACCTGGTTTCACTTTTCTTAACTGTGAAATGCACCATTGAAATTTTATCAGACCAAGCATAATATAGACATTAAAATCAATTAGTTAATTACCCAATTGGCATGACAGTCCAATTTCCCTTAAGGAAACTTTCATATTTTTCATGCCTTCCCCAACAGGCACATGATCTCCTTCATGTCCATTCCTATGCAGGGAATTGACCATTCTAGCATTCACAAATTTGCTTGAGCAAATACACACATTTCGTTCTCAATCATACAATTTTGTTCTCAATCATACATGCATTTAACAATCTTTTGTTTTCACAATGCATAAACATATATTTATATATATAATCAAAAGGCAAGAGAGAGCAGTAAGAGTTTTTCCCCTCTTTGTTTTGTTCCATCCTGGAACCCACACCATCATTGTGGATTTTCATGCTCTCAGCCTCTTTCACTTCACTGTGAATGCTGGACCAATCCTTCTTGGTCATGACACTTAGTGTCTTCATTCTATCCCAGACCTCTAAACCATGGAGTCTCTCCACATGGTTTGTCTCGGCTGCTAGGACTTCCCCGTCCTACTAGCACCTTTTTCATTACCGCTCATCCCGAGCTTTCTAGGATAGTCACATGTCCACATGCACCTCTAGGATGCTCTCATATTCCTCGCTTCTAGTGACACCTATATCCAAACATTGAATAAATTCACATGTTTAGTTTATTCTCATTAGTTTTTATCTCTACAACAAGAGCTTAAACATCATATCCAAATCATATACACATGTATATTCATAAGCAAAATAATCCAATACTTATCTGTATTGTGCGTTTCCTCGTTCGTCCACAGGATCCTGCTTCGCTTTGCAAGCCTTGGGATCATCTATGGACTTGGATGTTAGGTCAGCATGCAAGCTGCTTCACAACATCCTTTTATATATATATCAGGCACAGTCAAGCCAACCTACAGTTGGGTTTATCAGACCGTCCAGCCAAGCCAATATACAATTGGGTTTATCAGGCTGCTACCAATCAAGTCAATACACTGTTGGCTTTATCAGGCTACTCTGCCAAGCCAGCTAACAGTTGGGTTTATCATAGTACAGGTAGTCAAGCCAACACTGTACCATTTCCACAATTTCCACGTCATCAAAGAATTACACAGTCAAGCCAACCTTCAGTTGGGTTTATCAGACCGTCAACAATTCACATGCACTTCTATCAACAATAAACGACCATTTCCAGGTCCAGGATCTACTATGGATCCTCAGGCATATCACAGCCCAACATGCACTTATACCAGCACACACTCATATCAACAATATCCCTTACTCTGCAACCCCTCTCAACAACCATTTACCTTTACCTTTAGGGTGCAACACCCAACTGCATCTATTTAGCCTGTCAACACAAGCAATACAAGCAACACAAGCAAACTCATCAGTGTTAGTGCTCTAAAGCTGTAATCACATTCCATATCATTCACTATCAAGTATTGAGACACCAGGAGTGCGTCCACTCCCTAGAGTGTAATCAATATTGAAAACCCTTTCATGACTCAACATCGAAAAAGTGTGCACCCATTCCCGGTGTGTACCATGCAGGACCTATTCATACTCAAGCAATCGGTCATCATGGAAATAAATCAAACATGTTCTGCATATGGAAATTTAATAATTAAACATGCATATTCATAGCAAGGGTCACATAACACTTATCCATTTGCCATCGCAGTATGCCTTTGTTAAGGAGGAATGGAGGCTCCTTCCCTGAGTTAACAGTCCCTTAGTTTGCCATCTCAACTCCTTTTCACATTTCACACATGTCTTACCGACATAACCCATACCATCTCACTCATGTTATTACCAAACATGCAGTGCAGATGAGACATTTTCAAAATGTCCAATGGCATTTCACCCGAAACCCATTTTCAAGGGAAAACCTTCCCATGATGTTTGGCTCTTTGCAAGTCATCACACATGATCTTCCTGCAGTGTGTACCCCTGACACCTTCATCAAATAGCCAAGCATTCAATCATTATCAGATACTACAATCCAAATTGATTGTTCCATAACCAAGCAATGACATTAGAAATCAAATTCATTAGGGATTTGCAATTCTATCTACTACAGAAATTGACTTGCTCAATTGTGGGTCTCTTGTAAGCAGCACTACTATGCCCATTATAATTTTATGCTTACTATCATAACATGATTACTCACTTACCATGCGTCCCTCTTGACACAACCTTATGCAAACCAACAATGATTAGTAGTCGTTAGTACTTTCTTAAATCCGAAATCCACAATTTAAATTGAACAATCCATTATGCATGCCAACTACTTTCACAACCATGAGACTTCTTCTCATAAATGGTAGATTCTGGAATTGGTCAGGGTATTACATCTCACTGCCATGCTCGAATAATCTACCTGAAAAATGAGTTTCAATCAACCAAACACAATCTTATGCAAGCCAACAGTGGCTAGTGGTTGTCAGCAATTTCTCAAATCCGAAATTCACAATTCGAATCTTAACAACCTATTATGCATATCATATGGTAGATTCAAGCATTGGTTAGGGTCTTACCTCTCAATGCCATTCTTAAAATAATCTACCTGAAACATAAGCTTCAACATCCAAACACAATCTTATGCAAGCCAGTAGTGACTAATAGTTGTTAGCAATTTCTTAAATTTGAAATTCACAATTCAAATTTAACAAGCTCTTTCACATGGTAGATTCTAGCATTGGTCAGGGTCTTACCTCTCAATTCCATGCTCGAAGTAATCTACCTGAAACATAAGCTTCAAACAACCAAACACTTGGTAAGTCTGGATGCATATAACCTTGTCATTGCTACAACCATCACTGAAGCATTTTCAGAATTTATAAAATTCAAATACTTCCAACTGTTAGTCACATCAGTGTTATCAAATCTCATTTACTTCATGCAATCATTATCATATTAACATTGCAAGGTATAGTCACAGCATTCATGCAATTAAATGAAATGTTTAGATACTCCTTACTTCACAGGCGTATCATTTGTACCACCTTGCTCTTCAATAGAGCATTTATGGCAGCCAATTGATCATGACTATCCTGCATTCATAACAACTTCTGAAATGATTCCTGAATTATCATCAATTCACCATTTCAGTCATTAGTTAGTCCATATATCACATGCATTCAATTCAATGCATTTATGCAATACATCACAACATTGCACCTACACTTATGCAATCCGTCATTCACACCCTTCATAGGCATACATCCATTGCATAACTACAAGGTTCATAAAATCTTTCCAATGCCTATCCATTCATGCTATATTGCATTCAATATACCATGTACATTTCATATAGGGTGCATTACTATAATCAATATCATCAACATATATAGGCATGACACCTATCTATATTCTAACATCCACATGGTATGAGGTCTCTTACTGTTGATTGCATGGGCAGACCCGGGTTTACTATGATTAATCAACAACACCCAAAACTCACTGGCCCTTTCGGCAACAGACCGCGAAGCGATCTGAAGTCTCACCCGAAGTGAATCTCGTGGGTTGGCCAAGACTCAAGTGTCTTGGACCAGGTTCTGTGCACCCTACTTCTGACTTCTTCTACTCCTGCGCGCCACTAGATTAACTAGCCCTACGCACCGCTCGTCTCCGTCTACTCGCAGCACTGTTTACCCGTGCGATACTTAATCCGGCGTGCGTCGCACGATTTCCTCCCGTGTCGCACAACTTCCACTTACTCACAATATTCCCAACCTTACCAGAT
>LPNX010506380.1:0-2500 GCA_001517045.1 Pseudotsuga menziesii
AACGAATCTTCTATCCATTGACGTATCATACACACATTTTGGCATTCATATGATATTTATTTTTTAATTACTTCTAAAACTTATACTTAGAAAACCACACTCCAACTTCAAAGCAGCTCAAAGAAAAATCCGCAGATTTAAAAATACACAGCCAAAAAATTCTTAAAAATGCTCACATCACATATCGACGTGTCCTCTTCAAAAGGGTATCTTTGGTTTTTCAATTTTTGAAAAAATAGAAAAAATTCCTTTACGTGGACAAATATGTGTTTAAAACGATGCTGAAATCGAATGTGGTCACTTTCGAAAAATAATAAATAATTGTATAATGCGAAAAAAATTAACAAAAAAATATGCACATCACACTGCATTTTATGTAGATCATGCTCATATATTTATTTTTTTAGAATTATTAATGCAATATTAAATTACTCTACGTGGACACGAGCCACTTATTAGCTTCTTCAAATTTTTAAGGTCACACAGTTCATTAAATGCACAAATTCACACATTAAATGACATCGGAATATTTTTTTAAAAATATCACTATGAAGCCAACATAATATTCTACAATTTTTTTTTTTACTGCAAGTCAAAATTCACATGGCATATATGCGTTTTGAGGGCTTCTATCTAGCACATGAGTAAAAAATCAGGTTTTCATCGCCAAATTTGGCCAAAAAGTGTTACCCATCTTCATGGAATCACCCAAAATGTCAAATAGATTAAATATTCCGGATCCAAACGAAGACAACCGACAATTGCTTGTTAGACTATGGGATGCAACGAAACGAAGGGGTGATGGAAAATGTTATTGTCCGTGTACTCAATGAAGGGGATTTAAGAGGAGAAGAACATTGATCTCAACAGCCACAAAACATTGCAGGGAACATGGACACGTTGATGGGGGGAATGAATATCGTCCATTTGTAGGTTTAGCATTATAAACATTATTATATTCCTTTTTTTTTGGTAATTGTATGTATTTTTTTTTCATATATTAATGTATATCTATTGATGTTCCCATGTATTTATATTAAAGGAAAGACACCCTATGGCATGTCGTCCAGAGGAAGTGCTTTCAGAACAAGTTCAGGATCAGGATCATGAAGCGTGTATGTTTAATGGAGAACAAGTGAATGATCATATTGAACAAGATGATCATGTAGATGATGTAATTGAAGATGATGGTACAAATACATTGATCCATGATTCATTTAACGTTAGAATGGATGACGATGATGTTGATAATGAAAATGATGATGACTTTGATGATGTTCATGATATACCTCTTCTCGATAACGCATATGAACCCCTTTATGAAGGCTCCAAAACAAATATTCTCTCTACTATATTGTTGATAATGAACTTGAAGGTTATGAATGGTCTTTCAAACATTGCAATCACACGGATGCTAAGGTATCTAAAATAATCCATCACATATATAGGATCGGGATAAAGTTTATTTGTATTCCTCTAATAATTGTATTGTTAACTCATTATTGATCATCGTATGGATGAAGCGTGTTTTGTTAATATTATTTATTTATTACATTAACAAAAAAAAAATTGTAGCTTGATAGTTGAATTTTTTTTACCACCATCAAATATTTTACCTCACACATATCGAGATTTATCTTCCATCATGAAAGAGATTGGAATGCATTATGAAGCAATTCATGCATGCCCCAATTAACATGTTATATATTATAATCAGCATGAATTTGCAACAGAATGTCTGGAATGTCATGTAAGTAGATATCATACAGATAAAATAACAAAAAAGGTGCCTCAGAAGGTTCTTCATTATATTCCCATCATTCCACGTTTGCAATGACTGTTCAGGTGCAAAAGCATAGCACAATTTATGGATTACCATGCCAAGAATAGAAGTCAAGATGATGTTATCCAAATGCCTACAGATGGTACTGCTTTTAGATATATTGAGGAAAAGTGGCCTCACTTTAAAGAAGAACCACGTAATCTTAGGATTTCTTTGGTAGCAGATGGTGTTAATCCATTTGCATAGATGAAATCCATTTACACAGTGTGGCCTATTTTTGTTATCAACAATAACATTCCTCCATGGTTGTCAATAAAGAGGGAGCACATCATGTTGTCGATGATTATTCCAGGTTTTATTGATGAAAAATGTTTTATTTATAATGTAGTTGTGGCATCTCATTTGTCACAATATGTATCTTAAATTCATATATATATCTATTATTTTACTCTTCTGCATGGTGTATATATATTAATGGTTCTCATAATGATATATTTTATATGTACTTCAAATTATGAATCAGGTAAGATCCAAGTCAAAGATATGAATGTATACATCAAACCTCTTATAGATGAGCTATTGAATTTATGGAATGGAATAACTATGTATGACATATATAGACCAATACGACAAAGGCAATTTCAATTCCATGCAATGGTTGTATGGACAATACACGATGCCCCTGGGTTAACTTCATTTTGTGGTTTGTAATTTTAA